>CM031590.1:337226-528591 GCA_018467065.1 Ephestia elutella
TGGCGGACCGAATTATTTTTTTTTGTTAAGATAAGATAGTTATTGGTTTGTAGCAAAAATATAATTCTTTTGGAGACTACTTTTGAGGTAAGAAATATATACATAAACACCAAATTTTCTGTAATCGGTGGCTGTTCTTCTACTGTTCTTGTGAACAAAGAAGCTCTTAATTTATCAAATATGCGTAAATCCAGTTTAAAACTTATCCATTTTTATAGAATATTAGTTCCATTATTAATATGAAGCATATTTTCTTACATAACTAGCTAAGTTTTTTGCTGACAGGTACAAACGTATTGTTTTACAAAACGTCCTGAGATCGGTGGGCAAAAGTAATTTAGGCCTAACATTACATATCAGAACGCGTAAGGTATCCCCGCCCCTAATTTTGTTTTACGTCAGTTATGTGCTAAAGCGTAGGCAAGACGGACGTGCGCCAGATCGTCGCGTTTTCACGCGCCAATAAAGGTAAGTAAGCCATTTCAGTTTCTCCCGGACAATTTTTTCCTATGATCGGTGGTCTGATTTATCTAGTCTAAAAAGCAGTTATGTCATAGTTGTTGGATTCAATACATGTAGTTAGAGTATAAGTTTAATTAACTGTTATTGAAAATAACGTACATATTATGCATCTCTTCAAATTTTTGAAAAAGTGCATTTTTTCTGACCTCGGTGTTCTGGAAGTCGGTGGCATCGGTGGACATTTTTGTCCTACGATCTCATAAAATCACACCGATAACACCACAAAATTTGAATCGGTGGCATATGTCTGTAATCGGTGTCAAATTTATAATTTTAAAGCACAGTTATCTGAAATCGGTGGACTGCTTTATCAAATCGGTGGGCAATTCTATCTTATCGGTGGCTTGTTTTATGAAATCGGTGTGATTTCAATTTTTTTTCCTAATATTTTATTAAGGATTTTTGCATATATAATAGCAATCAAGGAAAAAAAAATTTTTAAGTTTTTTCTTGATTAGGTTAATATTTAATTTATAAGTACTATTAGTATACTATATGGCTCTTATATATTACAGAATTGAGTTTTCAATATTAGAAGGCCACCTTCCAATATTGAGATCTTTATATCGGTGTATAATCTTCTCAAATCGGGTGGATAGCCGTCTCAAATCCGGTGGATAGGATTGTGTACTCGGTGGACAGAAAAATCTAATCGGTGGACAATTTACATAATCGGTGGCAACCCAAATTTGATCCTCAATTTTCTCCTTCGTTATGACTGATACGTTTGTTGTCGTAAACAATGCATATATATAATATCATAAGGAATACATAAAAAACTCAAAAATACATAAAAAAAGAGAAAACAAAAAAATCCACCGATAACATAAAAAAAATCACCGTTTTGTTGAAATTCACCCATATATGAAATTGGACGCTTAACTCATTCCAGAGGATATCGACGACGCAGAAACAAGAGACCGCTGAACGTAAGAAATCTAAAATTTTGCAAAGGTTCCGTATACAGAGTTAGTAAGTGTATGTCGTAACACCTGAGTAGCTGATGCTGATAAGATAAATAATAAATGCTGCTGAGGTAAAAGCAAATGTATTGGAAAATAACTTAATGCTAATGAGTACACAGAACCGCGATGCGCGGTGATGATGTGCGAAGGTGAATCGTGAACTGATTGATAGATGGACAAAAATATGCATTCGTGTAATAATGCTTATTGGGCGATTTGTATGTGCGGTGAAACCGTACATGCTCCAGACAAGAAGATGAGTGAAAGATGAGCGAAATGAGCTAAACTAACACAGCTGATACCGACATATGTCACGCTTAAAAAAAAAGTTACAAAGATGATACCGACATTTATTTTTCGGCTTTAAAATTACACCTAATTAAAACCGGAGAAGTGTTTTTATTCGCTGATAGACTATGACTACTTTGACCGTCTTTGTCGGATACACTACTAACACTTTGCTCTGCTTTTACACTATCACTTTGCTCTGCTTTTTACACTATCCACTTTGCTTTGCATTTCACATCTTTTACACTCTACACACTGCATACAGTACCGTCATCCTGCTGGCCCCCGGCTGAAAGGCGCGCGCGGCAGCGCGGCCACAGCGCCGCGCACGCGCACGCGAACACACTGCTGCTATAAGACCTGCTGCTACTACACAGTAAATGACGACATAGTGGTGAATGTCGTGAAAGCTGATGCACTGTCTGCTTCTGTTTCTATATCCTGTGACGCTACTTTTAGCTGCCTAATCCACTGATCATCGATTGCGGATTGTAAAGGGGTTTTCAAGATCCGTAGAATTTAGTACGCTGATAGGTATAGATATATTTATGATGTTATTGACAGAGCGCGATATCTGGTGCAAAGATCACCGGCTCCAACATTAATTTTTATTTTGTTGCTGTTTATGTGGAGTAATAACGAAAGTATCCCCGCGAATGACGCAGTCGATTTCCCGAGAGTTATAATACGAACTCCGATCAGCTGTTCGACGGTAACACGATCTGGACATATGAATCGCAAGGCGCACTGACCGCAACAATTGATTATGGCATGTGAGTTTGGCTTAGTAAGCTTTCTCCACGTTGTTTGACATTGAGTAGTGACGATTTCGCAGCTGTTTATAAGTTGATTATTTTTCATACACAAGCTCTCATCCGTCTTTTGATCGAAAACAGGCGTTTGAAGCTGGCAAAGATAATCTGTAAAACCATCCGAATTGTATTCTATACAAGTCTGGGAAATCTTGATAATTCACAGGTATAAAGGTGTCTTTCTTCAAGTTAATAGCTACATGATCAGCGACTGGTTTGATGCTGACCATAGATAAGTTGTTAGTTTGATGATAAAGAGGAGTATAGCCGCTGTAGAGCTCATAATCGTCTCGATTTACTAAGGGTATTTGGATTTCAAAAGATAAAATACCGTTTTGTCATTCTGACTTTGACCTTTAAAATCTTATAAAGGTTAGATAAACCAGGCTGGATATTCTCGATAGTTAACAGTAGATAATTCTCTAGGTAACTGGCTAGATATTAGGCTAAGTTCGTCTTGGAATTGGATGGGAGATAACAGATGAATGTTAAAATGCTGAAGGTTGGTGATGGTATCCAAAAGTGTTTCTTGAATACTACGAAGGTTGGAGAGAGGACATTGTTGGCGATGAAGCTGGACATGATGAAAGTCGTTCGTCAGTTCTACTTTCTCTACTTCAGTTTTGAAGAGTGTAAGCAGCTTGTCCCTAAGTTGTTTAAATGCTGATGGAAAGGTTTTGTATTGTCGATCCATTTTGTGCTCTCCCGATCCTTTTCAAGACGTTGTTTTTCAAGCTTCTATAACTGATGTCTGGTTTCTCCAGAGTTGTGCTAGATGTTTCTGATTGTTCCGTACCAAGTTGATGTCTTGCTCATACTGTGCTGCAAACCGCTCATCTAGAACTCCAAACAGTGTGTTTGCTATGCTAACCGACTCCGTTGATAAGACCACGACGCGTGCGCTTCCGATTATCGAATTGCTGATCTAGCAACATGCGGTCGTAGTACTCCATTTTCCGTGAATCCGTGACGTAGCTGTTGTATGATTATATCACAGTGAGCAGCTTTCTACCCGATTTTGTACTACAAAATCATCTAGATGGTTTATATAATTATTAAATATAACAGTTCCGTCCCAATGTAATGGCTCCATATCGTAGTACGCTACAAGTTACCAATGATCTTGAATTAAACGCATACTTCCTAATTTATCGAAAAATATGAGTTTGTTGTCGCTTAGTTGGGTAACGTTGTAACTACAATGTACGGCTGAAGTCATAAAGAACAGCAGTGTCATTAATATCGATAATAAGCTGATGTGTGTTCCTTTTCTAGATGTTTTCGGTTTTTGGGTTCCGTTGATGTAGATTCGTTACTATTATTTCGTTTTGCTCCTCTATGTTGACTGGTAAAATGGACAGTTTGATGATGGGCCTTTTGATTGTTTTGCCATTCTTCGTCCTGACGGTGACGACGCGAACTAGGTTGTCGGCTCCGGGATGAAGTTCAATGACTCTGCCTAGTGCCCATTTTCCAGGGGCAGGTTGGCATCGTAATGTATTAATACAATGTCGTCAATTTTTGATGTTAGCTTGTGGCTTACGCCATTTGCTCCTTGCTGATAACTGGACCAAATACTCAGCGCGCCACCTTTTCCAGATATCGTTGAATATTTTTTGCGTAAGTTATCCCGCCCATCTCGTTCTTTCGTCTCTTTCAGTCTCGATGATCGAAAGTATCGGTCCACTCGACAAGAAATGTGCTGGTGTTAGATAATCAATATCTTTGTGGATCTTCCGATAGGATACAAAGAGGCCTCGAGATGAGACAAACTTCCCACCTGCGCAAGTAAAGTAAAAGAACTCATCGTAAGTCAGTTTTTTGATCTCCGATGTCGTTGTTGATAAGTGAGATAGCTGCTATATGGGATGATATATGGATGTTTCATGTTGTTGAATAGAATGTTGCTGTTTGTAAGCTTACCACCTACTCGGAAGTAATCCGTGTTCATCCATGTAAGAGGTTAAGGCATAAAAGTTTGCTTTTTTGAATTGACTTTGCCTTGACTAGAAAGATCGCTAATCTCCTGAGCGAATTAAATTCCCTGTACGTATTTAATAATCATATGAAGTAGCCCTACGTAACTCAGCTGTTGTTAAATATGATAGCTTTTGCCGTGACCCGATAACGCTCGCATTTTACCCACGCACAGGACACGGGTCGCCCGAAGATAAAACTGCTGAATTTGCTTATGATGTTATTCATAACATCGTCGTGTTTATTTATATCTATTTGTAAGGCATTCGATAATTTTTCTTTGCTTTCTAAATCTGTTTTAAATATTGTGGGATGATCTTGAGGGCCGAATGATGGTCTAACCAAGAGGGTCCTTTGAACCATAAAGTATGCTGCTGTAGTTGTTCAACTTTCATGCCGCGGCTGGCACAATCAGCTGGGTTTTCTGATGTTGTTTTCACATGACGCCAGCATCCAGGAGGCATGACTTCTGTGATTTTCTTAACTCTATTGGCGACGAAAGGCTTCCATCTGTTTGGGTCCCGCTTGGATCCATCCAAGTGCTGCTGTGGAATCACACCCATCCGTACAACTCAGTGTTTTAATAAGCTTGAGGCTTCTGTTTAATTTTAATCATTAGCTTAGAAAGCAAAAAGTGCGCTGCTTAACTCAAGTTTAGGGAGGGAAACTTTACATTTCGTTGCAGGTTTGCTTGCAGGTACTAATTTCGTTTTTGCTGCTAATATAGTTACCGATGTGTTGTTTTGCTGCTTTACACATGCGTATACTACGCAGGCGTACGCTTTTGTTGATGCATCGCAAAACCCATGTAATTGAACGCGACTATCCTTCCCGCATCCTATCCACCGGGAGTATCTCAATGTTGCTGATATTTTCTATGTCCGCTCGTAATACTAGCCACGCAGAATATACGTCATATGGTATGACGTCATCCCAACTTAGATTCTCTATCCATACGCTTTTGAAATAATAGCTTTAATTGTACAACAGCGGGCGCGAGCCAACCGAGAGGATCGAATATTTTAGAGATTTCGCCTAATAATACTCGTTTGGTTGGTTTGGTAGTAGGTGCTGGTGACATTTTACACTGGAAAGTAAAGTTGTCGTCTTTTTTGGCGATCCAGGTAAGTCCGGAGTGCTTTAGTAGACTCCTGATGTTTGGAAGTCGCTAAGTGTTGGGTGAACTTTGGAGCCTTATGGACTCCTTCTAACAATGACTCATCGTTCGCTGAAAATTTGCGAAGGTTAAATCCTCCGGCTTTGAGAAAGATCGATAAGGTCCCTTTGTAATTGTTTGGTGGATTGGAGATCAAAAGCTTCCGCAGAAGAGGGCGTCATCCATGTAAAAATGCTGCTCCAACACCTCTGCTGCTATCAGACATAACGATGGCGCTCATCATTGGCTAGTTGTTTTCAAAGTCATCATCGCTAAAAATGGTGCTGAAGATTTAGGTACCATAGGTGACCCGGTGTCCAGTACATATTTTTCTAGATTTTGCTGTGAGTTTTCCCTCCAAACAATACATTGAAGTAACGTTGGTCATCTGGGTGTACGAGAATATTCTGCTAAGCATTTTTTCCAGATCACCGATGAAGGCAAACTGTTTGTAACATATTGGGTAAAACTAAACGCAGGCGTTTCGCATTGCTGCCGCCAGAGGGCGTTCGGGGTTTTCACACTGCTAGCGTGGATGGCGTCGCGTGTAGTCCGCCATTGCATTGTCCAGGGCGATATCGGTTTGATTTTAATACGCGGAGCGGTCTCGCGTCTTTTGCTTGTTGTTTAGTTTGAGTGATAATTGTGAATTTCCTGTTTGTTAAATAACTATTGAATTTGTGTTTGTGAAAAACTCTGTTATTGTGACTTTTTCTTGTGAGAGGTGAAACGTGGCTGGCTGTTCACATCTGACTGTTCCCGAGTGAAACTACGGGAAGAAATCTATTTAGTTGTCCTGGGGAATTGAGATCTCAAGGGTTAGGTAGGGTGATTAGGAATTCCCCCTTCCCGAAGACACTCAAGTTTGGATCCGAAGAGAAAGAAGATTTAATTTGGTAAGTGTTCAATTGTAGTTAATTTATAGGTTAGGTTATCATATGGGGCCCTGTAGCTCCCTTCATAAGCTACGGTGGTAGCAGACTGCGTTAAGTTAGATTCTAGTCGGGCAAACGTGGTGCCGCGTGGAGATTTTTTCCCGGTACTTATTTTTACCGGTGGTTTTTTCCCGGTGAAGTTCCGGTACAGAATTCTTCCCGCCGCTTCGTTTGTCCGGATTCTCGCTGCCACATTTTCTGGCAGCAGAGCGTAGTTGCTCTGCACATTTTCTGGTAGCAGAGCGTAGTTTATCTACCCTCTAATTGTTCGTTTGTAAAAAATAATTAATTGTTTGTAAAAATTATTAGATTTTTCTTAGTTTGTTTGTATAAGAATATTTGTAACCTTTTTTGTATTTGTTTGCGGTTTGTACCGTGCGTTCCGGGTTTGTGCCATTCTCATACCTACCGCGGTTCTTCGTGTAGTTGCTTGATTTTGTTGTTTTTTATTTACCTTTTGTTATTTTTTGTTTGTGACTTGACGCGATGGCGAGGGCCTCCAATGCTAGGGCGACACTCGCCAACGAATTGAGATGGTTTGTGACGGCCGGAGGACTCCTGTCCCGGAAGGACAGGGAGGGCGCCATACTGCTAAGAGCGGATCACCTCCACTCCACGATTGATTAGCGCGGAAGCGGCCATGGCGGCGCTTGCGACCGAAGCCGATCTTACCCCGGAGGCCTACGCAGGTCACATGGCGGACATGGACCAGATCCTGAGTCTGCACGATGATATCGCGGAGGCGGTGACCGCAATAAGGGCGAGACAGGCTGGCGGACCAGCCCCTCGCACACCTGTTAGACAGGAAGGACCAGCGGTTACTGGTCGGCTCCCCACCCTTCAGCTGTCCCACTTTGGGGGTAGGATGGAGGAGTGGGTAGCATATAAAAATATGTTTGAGTCCTGGTCGTAGCACGACAGGATTTGTCGAAGGCCCAGAAGATGGCCTACCTCCTCTCCACTCTTGAGGATGAAGCGCGGTCGCTCATCCAGCACCTCCGGGTGGAGGACGACCAGTACGATACGGCAGGAGTTATTGAACTCCCGCTACCAAAACTTACGTTTGTTAGCGGATGCGCACGCCGCACAGTTGATGGCCCTGCCCAAGGTGGCCAACAGGGCACAGTTGCGCCTGCAGTTGCTCACGCCCGTTACAGTGGCCTGTAACGCGCTCCGCACACTGGGGCTGCCGGTGGACCAATGGTCTTTTTTGTTGGTGCACATTGTATTGGGCAAATTGCCCAATGACATCCGCTCGCGGTTTGAGCGCGAAAATGCGGAGCGGGATAGCACCACCCTACCAACATTCACTGACTTGGTGAAGTTTTTGGAGTTTGAGGCACGGGCTGCTGAGAATACCATGACGGACTCAGCGCCATCCAGAGCGCCTGAACGTAGGCCCTTGGAACCCTCATGGCGAGGAGGCCCCAACAGGGACGGCAACCGCCACCGCGTGGAGCTGGTGCGCGGGTTGCACACACGGCAGCAGTCGCGAGGGACGCGGACTGCCTGCAATGTGGTCGGATGGGCCACAGCCTGCTGCAATGCAGGGACTGGCAGGGACTGCCAGTACAAGATCGGCGCCGCATGGCAAAGCGGCATGAACTTTGCTTTTATTGTTTGGGCGGTCACTATGCACGTGACTGTCCCAGTGCCATACCATGCAGTGCATGCCGTGGGCGGCACCACGCGATGCTTTGCATGAACCGCAACGGGGATGGCACCCGGATGTTGAGGCAGGGGTCCCCTATGGGCGGGGGCGCTCCTGCGCGAAGCCCTCCACCACCGGACGGAGGACGCGGCTTCGCTCGTCGCACCCCCCTCGGGAGGGTCGCGTACCGGCGCGGGTCTTGGCGGACCGGGACCACGCGCCCCAAGGTCATGGCCAGTATGTAGCTGGCCAGGCCCCGGATGGGGCCCCCATGGGCGGGGGCCCTAGATCGGACGTGAGAGTGGGGACACCCCCCTCCACGCGGGTTACCAATACCCAACACATGCAGCCGCAGCGGTTTTCTCCGCCGCTGCACGAGTACCCACGGCTGGAGTACCACCCGCCGTACCATATGTATGGCCGGGCCGCGGGTTATGCCCCCTCAGATGGGGATGTGCACTCGCCCGCCATATTATCCGGGTCAGTGGCGCGCCCCTGGTTTGGAGAGAGTGGGGAGCCCGTAACTAGCTTGCTCCCTTGCTGGGACAGAGCCGCGGACGGTTCTGCTCCCTACCGCGGTGGTCCGCGTATGGGGTCGTAAGGGGGAAGCCATTAATTTGAGAGCTCTGTTGGACTCAGGGGCTCAAAGCAGTTTGGTTACCACTCGAGTGGCACGCCAGTTAGGTTTAGTCGTGGAAGACTCGCCTGTGCCACTTCTTGGAGTTGGTGGCATACAAGTGAAGTGTCTGACGGGCCAGACACTTGTCACCTTTTCTTCGCTGAAGTCCTCCACAATGAGGATCCACGACTTCGGCTATGGTAATGGATACCATTGCGGGTTGGCACCCCTCGACAGACATACCGCCGGGTGTGTTGTCTTTGGTTTCAGGTCTGGATTTGGCCGACCCCTTTGTCTTTCATCCCGGCCCAGTGGACTTGCTCCTGGGCTCGGACGTATTGGGTTGGATTTTGTTGGGTACACAGAAGGCTCTGGGTTCGTCTTCACTGATGGCAGTGTCTACGATTTTTGGTTTTGCCCTGATGGGCCCTGTGTTTGATAATGGCACCGCGGAGGAGCCACCGGTTGTCGCATCTGCGTCCTTGGCCAAGACCATGCAAAGGTTTTGGGAGGTGGAGGAGCCACCTATGAGTTCCAGGATGGATCCGGAACACGCTGAGTGCGAAGCCCTTTTTCGATCAACCACGGAGAGGTTGCCCTCCGGTCGGTTTGTAACTAGGTTACCTTTTGTTGCCTCTCGTCCTAGCCTAGGGCAAAGTAGGGCGCTTGCGGAGAAACGACTGCTGTCCATGGAGCGACGCATGCAGCGTGACCACGTACTTCGCGATAAATATATTGAATTTATGCGCGAGTACGAGGATTTGGGTCACATGTCTCCGGCTCGAGTTGATTGGAGCTCAACTGAGCATTATTTTTTGCCCCACCACGCGGTGGTGAAGGCCTCAACAGGCAAATTGAGGACCGTCTTCGATGGGTCCGCACCCACTTCGAACGGGGTTTCGTTGAATCTGTGTTTGCATTCCGGGTCCCAAATTGCATAGGGACATAATTGACATCATCTTGAACTTTAGAAGACATCAAGTGGTTTTTGGCGCGGACATCCGGATGATGTTCCGCCAGACAGTCATACATCCTGAGGACAGGCGATTCCAGTTGATACTCTGGCGTGAGCGCCCTGAGGGATCCTGTGACGGTGTATGAACTCAACACAAACACGTATGGTTTGAAATCTAGTCCCTATATCGCCATCAGATCATTGCTTGAATTGGCAGAGCGGGAACGGATCCGCTTTCCCCGTGGGGCTTCCGTGCTGTCACGTGACTTGTATGTTGATGACGTGTGCACCCGGAGCCCAAAGTATTGAGGGAGGCCCTCCTACTGCGGGATGAATTGGGATTGAAATATTGAAGACAGGTGGCTACGAGCTACGTAGAGTGGTTGTCCAATGAGCCTAGAGTTCTAGAAGGGGATCTCCGGAGGATCGCAACAGAACCCTCACCTGTTTGAGGAATGTGGATGATCCCAACAGGATAGCGGTCGCTGGGCATGCAGTACCAGCTTCGCTAACCGATATTTTTACATTCCAAGTGGACTTGAGAAATACCAAAGGTTTGGACTAAGAGAACGGTGTTGTCCGTAATAGCCCGTATCAGCGTGTTTGATCCAAGCGGTTGGATCAGATCCAGTGATATTCTCTTGCAAAAGTGTCTCCTTCAGAGACTTTGGACTTTGGGCGTCTCGTGGGACGAGCACGCACTTTGTTTGGCTCTCCATTTGGATGATTGGCTCAGAGTTGTTTTCATCGATTAAGGAAGTCAATCGGATTGCACCTTTTGCACCTCGTCGAATATTGCCCCCGGGAGAATATCGAGCCAGCCTGCATGGCTTTTGTGACGCGTCGGAGCGAGGCTACGCCGCGTCAGTCTATATGCGGACAGTTGACGCCGATGGCCGGGTCAATGTCTCGCTTTTGTTAGGGAAGAGCAAGGTCGCCCCCATCAGGACTAGTGCTGACCCCTATTCCCAAGCTTGTGGAGTTGAGTGGAGCTCACCTTCTCTACTAAATTGTTGCATCACGTTGCCAGTGAGCTGGCGGCCACGGTCGAGATACGGGACATCTTCGCCTGGTCCGGATAGCCCAGGTCGCGCTTGCATGGTTGCACGCGCGCGCCCCACATACCTTGCAGCAGAGGTTTTATGTGGGAAGGCTCCGGTGTGCAGAGCAACTACGCTCTGCTGCCAGAAAATGTGGCAGAGAGAATCCGGACAAACGAAGCGGCGGGAAGAATTCTGTACCGGAACTTTACCGGGAAAAATCTACCGGTAAAATTAAGTACCGGGAAAAAATCTCCACGCGACACCACGCTTGTCCGACTAGAATCTAACTTAAGCTATACGCAGTCTGCTACCACCGTAGCTTATGAAGGGAGCTACAGGGCCCTATATGATAACCTAACCTATAAATTAAATACAATTGAACACTTACCAAATTAAATCTTCTTTCTCTTCGGATCCAAACTTGAGTGTCTTCGGGAAGGGGGAATTCCTAATCACCCTACCTAACCCTTGAGATCTCAATTCCCCATAACAACTAAATAGATTTCTTCCCGTAGTTTCCCTCGGGAACAGCCAGATGTGAACAGCCAGCCACGTTTCACCTCTCACAAGAAAAAGTCACAATAACAGAGTTTTTCACAAACACAAATTCAATAGTTATTTGACAAACAGGAAATTCACAATTATCACTCAAACTAAACAACAAGCAAAAGACGCGAGACCGCTCCGCGTATTAAAATCAAACCGATATCGCCCTGGACAATGCAATGGCGGACCACACGATGCATTCCACGCTAGCAGTGTGAAAACCCCGAACGCCCTCTGGCGGCAGCAATGCGAAACGCCTGCGTTTAGTTTTACCCAATATATTACAAACATCCCCCCGTCCCGGTCTGAGAAGCAGACCGCTAGCTTACTCTACGGGAAGGCGGGCGAGAGAGGTCACACCTCTCCTTAAAATCGAACCGTCGACCAACACCTCAGCCACACGCGGAGTGCCATCTCCGCCAAGAATCAAACGTAATATGCGAGCTCGTCGCCAAAGCAATGAGGGCAAATTTGCCTCTTTTAACAATACTAAATCGCCCTCCCTGGGAGGCTCAGTCCTGTCTGTCCACTTCACTCTTTGCTGCAGCAAATGCAAATATTCAAGCGACCAGCGACGCCAAAAGTCCTGGCTCATTTGCTGCAACATTTGAAAACGCGACAACCGATATACGCGTTCATCTTTCCACGGGTATTCGGGCAGGGCATTCAACGGCCCTCCACCAAAAAATGACCAGGGGTGAGAGCTTCCAAGTCATTTGGATCTGGAGATAGCGGACAGAGAGGACGAGAGTTGAGGACCGCCTCAACTTTACAAAACACTGTGGCCAGCTCTTCAAAAGTTAGAGCCGTTTCTCCGATAATGCGGCGGAGGTGGGTCTTTGCGGATTTCACAGCCGCTTCAAAAATCCCTCCCCAATGGGGGCAACTTGGGGACTAAACTTCCAGGTTATTCCCCTTTGGGCAGCAATTTGACTTAAACTAGTACAATTCTTATCAATAAATTCACAAACATCCTTAAGATAATTTACAGTTCCCTTATAGTTTGTGCCATTATCAGACCTAATAAGGGAAGGTAGACCTCGACGCGAAACAAAGCGATCCAACGCGGCGACGAAGGCCTCCGTAGTCAGAGCCGATACCACCTCCAAATGGACAGCCTTGGTGGCCAAACAAACAAATACACACAAATAGCCCTTCACAATACGGGCATTACGAAATGGAGAAGCCTTGATCGAAAAGGGACCGGCAAAATCGGTTCCAACGCCGTCAAACGGCCTCGAAGGTCGGATTCGATCAGCGGGCAAATCACCCATCTGTGGTTGCATCGTGGATGCCTTCAACCTATAACATGCAATACATCGAAACAGGACACTACGGATTGCTCTTCGGGCAGACAAAATCCAAAATTCGCGTTGCAAAATAGCCAACAAAGCATTGCACCCAGCATGGGCGTTACGAATGTGTCGATCAGACACCAAGAGCTGCACCAAGGGTCCGCCCTTGGGCAACAACAGAGGATGGCGAGTCTCATATGGAAGATCCGCCTTCCGGAGCCTGCCTCCAACCCGAAGAAGCCCATCCGAGTCGATGTACGGGTTCAAACGAGCGACCGCGCCCTTCAACTTAGCGCGTCCGTCGCGCAAAATACGAAGCTCCGACTCAAACCGTCCGGTCTGCACGACACGGACCCAATGCAACAATGCGCTCCGGCGCTCTTCTGCACCTGCAATCGGCTCCAACCGCTTTGCCTGTGGGTTTCTACAATTATGTATGAAACGCTTAATCCAACTGGTGACACCCAGAAGCTTATCCAAGCTGCTATACCGAGCAAGTAGCCAATCCGGCTCCGACGTCGTCTCAGCGACTACAGCATGTACACGGAGCCCAGTCAAACTCAAAGAAGTAACATCTGTCTGACAGACAGGCCAAGAAGTTTCTGATCCCATCAGCCACTCTGGACCCCACCAGAGCGGGTGTGACACCAATTCTGGTGCCGTACAACCTCGGGAGGCACAGTCCGCTGGGTTAAGCTCTCCCGGCACATGTCTCCATGTTATATCAATTCCGATATTCTGGATTTGGGAAACCCGATTTCCCACAAAAACCTCCAAGGTATGTGGGGCCGCGCGCAACCATGCAAGCGCGACCTGGCTATCCGACCAGGCGAAGATGTCCCGTATTTCGACCGTGGCCGCCAGTTCACTGGCAACGTGATGCAACAATTTTGAGAGAAGGTGAGCTCCACTCAACTCAAGCTTGGGAATAGTCAGCCTAGTCCTGATGGGGGCGACCTTGCTCTTCCCTAACAAAAGCGAGACATTGACCCGGCCATCGGCGTCAGCTGTCCGCATATAGACTGACGCGGCGTAGCCTCGCTCCGACGCGTCACAAAAGCCATGCAGGCTGGCTCGATATTTCCCGGGGGCAATATTCGACGAGGCAAGGCAATCCGATTGACTTCCTTAATCGATGAAAACAACTCGAGCCAATCATCCAATGGAGAGCCAAACAGCGGCTCGTCCCACGAGACGCCCAAAGTCCAAAGTCTCTGAAGAAGACACTTTGCAGAGAATATCACTGGACTGATCCAACCGCTTGGATCAAACATACGGGCTATTACGGACAACACCGTTCTCTTAGTCCAGACTTTTGGTATTTCCAAGTCCACTTGGAATGTGAAAATATCGGTTGGCGGCTGGTACTGCATGCCCAGCACCGCTATCCTGTTGGGATCATCCACATCCTCAAACAGGTGAGGGTTCTGTTGGTGATCCTCCGGGATTCCTTCTAGAACTTTAGGCTCATTAGACAACCACTTACGTAGCTCGTAGCCACCTGTCTTCAATATTTCAATCAATTCATCCCGCAGTAGGAGGGCCTCCTCAATACTTTGGGCTCCGGTGCACACGTCATCAACATACAAGTCACGTGACAGCACGGAAGCCCCACGGGAAAGCGGATCCGTTCCCGCTCTGCCAATTCAAGCAATGATCTGATGGCGATATAGGGACTAGATTTCAAACCATAGGTGTTTGTGTTGAGTTCATACACCGTCACAGGATCCTCAGGGCGCTCACGCCAGAGTATCAACTGGAATCGCCTGTCCTCAGGATGTATGACTGTCTGGCGGAACATCATCCGGATGTCCGCGCCAAAAACCACTTGATGTCTTCTAAAGTTCAAGATGATGTCAATTATCCTTCCCTATACAATTTGGGACCTGAATGCAAGAAACATAGATTCAACGAAACTCCGTTCGAAGTAGGTGCCGGACCCATCAAAGACAGTCCGCAAGCCTTGCGTTGAGGCCTTCACCACCGCGTGAGGTGAGGCAAAAAATAATGCTCAGATTGAGCTCCAATCCAACTCGAGCCGGAGACATGTGAGCCCAAATCCTCGTACTCGCGCATAAATTCAATATATTTATCGCGAAGTGGCACGTGGTCACTGCTGCATACCTGCATCGCTCACATGGACAGCAGTCGTTTCTCCGCAAGCGCCCTACTTTTGCCCTAGAGCTAGGACGAGAGGAGGAGGCAACAAAGGGTAACCTAGTTACAAACCGACCGGAGGGCAAGCCTTTCTCCGTGGTCGATCGAAAAAGGGCTTCGCACTCAGCGTGTTCCGGATCCATCCTGGAACTCATAGGTGGCTCCTCCACCTCCCAAAACCTTTGCATGGTCTTGGCCAAGGACGCAGATGCGACAACCGGTGGCTCCTCCGCGGTGCCATTATCAAACACAGGGCCCATCAGGGCAAAACCAAAGATAGTAGACACTGCCATCAGTGAAGACGAACCCAGAGCTTTCTGTGTACCCAACAAAATCCAACCCAATACGTCCGAGCCCAGGAGCAAGTCCACTGGGCCGGGGTGAAAGACAAAGGGGTCGGCCAAATCCAGACCCGAAACCAAAGACAACACACCCGGCGGTATGTCTGTCGAGGGGTGCCAACCCGCAATGGTATCCATTACCGCATAGCCGAAGTCCGTGATCCCTCATTGTGGAGGACTTCAGCGAAGAAAAGGTGACAAGTGTCTGGCCGTCAGACACTTCAACCTTGTATGTCCACCAACTCTCAAGAAGTGGCACAGGCAGAGTCTTCCACGACTAAACCTAACTGGTGTGCCACTCGAGTGGTAACCAGAACTGCTTTGAGCCCCTGAGTCCAACAGAGCTCTCAAATTAATGGCTTCCCCCCTACGAAGCCCCATACGCCGGACCGCGGTAGGGAGCTGGGAACCGTCCGCGGCTCTGTCCCAGCAAGGGAACAAGCTAGTTGCGGGCTCCCCACTCTCTCCAAACCAGGGGCGCGCCACTGACCCGGATAATATGTGGCGGGCGAGTGCACATCCCCATCTGAGGGGGAGGCATAACCCGCGGCCCGACCGCCAGCCACATATGGTACGGCGGGTGGTACTCCAGCCGTGGGTACTCGTGCAGCGGCGGAAAGAAGAAACCGCTGCGGCTGCATGTGTTGCAGGTATTGGTAACCCGCGCGTGGGAGGGGTGTCCCCACTCTCACGTCCGATCTAGGAGCCCCCGCCCATGGGGGCCCCATCCGAGGCCTGGCCAACCACATACTGGCCATGACAGCTTGGGGCGCGTGGTCCCGGTCCGCCCAAGACCCGCGCCGGTACGCGACCCCCTCCCGAGGGGTGCGACGAGCGAAGCCGCGTCCTCCGTCCGGTGGTGGAGGGCTTCGCGCAGGAGCGCCCCCGCCCATAGGGGACCCCTGCCTCAACATCCGGGTGCCATCCCCGTTGCGGTTCATGCAAAGCATCGCGTGGTGCCGCCCACGGCATGCGCTGCATGGTATGGCACTGGGACAGTCACGTGCATAGTGACCGCCCAAACAATAAAAGCAAAGTTCATGCCGCTTTGCCTTGCGGCGCGCCATCGATCTTGTACTGGCAGTCTCTGCCAGTCCTGCATGCAGCAGGCTGTGGCCCATCCGGCCACATTGCAGGCAGTCCGCGTCCCCCGCGACTGCTGCCGTGTGTGTTACGCAACCCGCACACCAGCTCCACGCGGTGGCGGTTGCCGTCCCTGTTGGGGCCTACGTTCAGGCGCTCTGGATGGCGCTGAGTCCGTCATGGTATTCTCAGCCGCCCGTGCCTCAAACTCCAAAAACTTCACCAAGTCAGTGAATGTTGGTAGGGTGGTGCTATCCCGTTCCGCATTCTCGCGCTCAAACCGCGAGCGGATGTCATTGGGCAATTTGCCCAATACAATGTGCACCAACAAAAAGGACCATTGGTCCACCGGCAGCCCCAGTATGCGGAGCGCGTTACAGGCCACTGTAACGGGCGTGAGCAACTGCAGGCGCAACTGTGCCCTGTTGGCCACCTTGGGCAGGAGACCATCAACTGTGCGGCGTGCGCATCCGCTGGCACAGAACATAAGTTTTGGTAGCGGGAGTTCAATAACTCCCAAGCCGTATCGTACTGGTCGTCCTCCACCCGGAGAGTGCTGGATGAGCGACCGCGCTTCATCCTCAAGAGTGGAGAGGAGGTAGGCCATCTTCTGGGCCTTCGACAAATCCTGTCGATGCTACGACCAGGGGACTCAAACATATTTTTATATGCTACCTGCACTCCTCCATCTACTTACCCCCAAAGTGCGGACAGCTGAAGGGTGAGGGAGCCGATCGGTAACCCGCTGGTCCTTCCTGTCTAACAGGTGTGCGAGGGGCTGGTCCGCCAGCCTGTCTCGCAACGCTTGTGCAGGTCACCACGCCTCCCCGCGATATCATCGTGCAGACTCAGAGGATCTGGTCCATGTCCGCCATGTGACCTGCGTAGGCCTCCGGGGTAAAGATCGGCTTCGGTAAGCGCCATCCGCCGCGGCCGACTTCCGCGCTAATCAATCGTGAGTGGAGGTGATCCCGCTCTTAGCAGTATGGCGCCCTCCTGTCCTTCCGGGACAGGAGTCCTCCGGCCGTCACAAACCATCTCAATTCGTTGGCGAGTGTCGCCCTAGCATTGGAGGCCTTCGCCATCGCGTCAAGTCACAAACAAAAAATAGCAAAAGGTAAATAAAAAACAACAAAATCAAACAACTACACGAAGAACCGCGGTAGGTATGAGAATGGCACAAACCGGAACGCACGGTACAAACCGCAAACAAATACAAAAAAGGTTACAAATATTCTTATACAAACAAACTAAGAAAAATCTAATAATTTTTACAAACAATTAATTATTTTTTACAAACGAACAAATAGAGGGTAGATAAACTACGCTCTGCTACCAGAAAAATGTGCAGAGCAACTACGCTCTGCTGCCAGAAAATGTGGCAGAGAGAATCCGGACAAACGAAGCGGCGGGAAGAATTCTGTACCGGAACTTTACCGGGAAAAAATCTACCGGTAAAATTAAGTACCGGGAAAAAATCTCCACGCGACACCACGCTTGTCCGACTAGAATCTAACTTAAGCTATGCGCAGTCTGCTACCACCGTAGCTTATGAAGGGAGCTACAGGGCCCTATATGATAACCTAACCTATAAATTAAATACAATTGAACACTTACCAAATTAAATCTTCTTTCTCTTCGGATCCAAACTTGAGTGTCTTCGGGAAGGGGGAATTCCTAATCACCCTACCTAACCCTTGAGATCTCAATTCCCCATAACAACTAAATAGATTTCTTCCCGTAGTTTCCCTCGGGAACAGCCAGATGTGAACCGCCAGCCACGTTTCACCTCTCACAAGAAAAAGTCACAATAACAGAGTTTTTCACAAACACAAATTCAATAGTTATTTGACAAACAGGAAATTCACAATTATCACTCAAACTAAACAACAAGCAAAAGACGCGAGACCGCTCCGCGTATTAAAATCAAACCGATATCGCCCTGGACAATGCAATGGCGGACCACACGATGCATTCCACGCTAGCAGTGTGAAAACCCCGAACGCCCTCTGGCGGCAGCAATGCGAAACGCCTGCGTTTAGTTTTACCCAATATATTACAAACAATCGGGTTTCCCAAATCCAGAATATCGGAATTGATATAACATGGAGACATGTGCCGGGAGAGCTTAACCCAGCGGACTGTGCTTCCCGAGGTTGTACGGCACCAGAATTGGTGTCACACCCGCTCTGGTGGGGTCCAGAGTGGCTGATGGGATCAGAAACTTCTTGGCCTGTCTGTCAGACAGATGTTACTTCTTTGAGTTTGACCGGGCTCCGTGTACATGCTGTAGTCGCTGAGACGACGTCGGAGCCGGATTGGCTACTTGCTCGGTATAGCAGCTTGGATAAGCTTCTGGGTGTTACCAGTTGGATTAAGCGTTTCATACATAATTGTAGAAACCCACAGGCAAAGCGGATGGAGCCGATTGCAGGTGCAGAAGAGCGCCGGAGCGCATTGTTGCATTGGGTCCGTGTCGTGCAGACCGGACGGTTTGAGTCAGAGCTTCGTATTTTGCGCGACGGACGCGCTAAGTTGAAGGGCGCGGTCGCTCGTTTGAACCCGTACATCGACTCGGATGGGCGTCTTCGGGTTGGAGGCAGGCTCCGGAAGGCGGATCTTCCATATGAGACTCGCCATCCTCTGTTGTTGCCCAAGGGCGGACCCTTGGTGCAGCTTTTGGTGTCTGATCGACACATTCGTAACGCCCATGCTGGGTGCAATGCTTTGTTGGCTACTTTGCAACGCGAGTTTTGGATTTTGTCTGCCCGAAGAGCAATCCGTAGTGTCCTGTTTCGATGTATTGCATGTTATAGGTTGAAGGCATCCACGATGCAACCACAGATGGGTGATTTGCCCGCTGATCGAATCCGACCTTCGAGACCGTTTGACGGCGTTGGAACCGATTTTGCCGGTCCCTTTTCGATCAAGGCTTCTCCCTTTCGTAATGCCCGTATTGTGAAGGGCTATTTGTGTGTATTTGTTTGTTTGGCCACCAAGGCTGTCCATTTGGAGGTGGTATCGGCTCTGACTACGGAGGCCTTCGTCGCCGCGTTGGATCGCTTTGTTTCGCGTCGAGGTCTACCTTCCTTATTAGGTCTGACAATGGCACAAACTATAAAGGAACTGTAAATTATCTTAAGGATGTTTCTGTGTTTATTGATAAAAATTGTACTAGTTTAAGTCAAATTGCTGCTCAAAGGGGAATAACCTGGAAGTTTAGTCCCCCAAGTTGCCCCCATTGGGGAGGGATTTTTGAAGCGGCTGTGAAATCCGCAAAGACCCACCTCCGCCGCATTATCGGAGAAACGGCTCTAACTTTTGAAGAGCTGGCCACAGTGTTTTGTAAAGTTGAGGCGGTCCTCAACTCTCGTCCTCTCTGTCCGCTATCTCCAGATCCAAATGACTTGAGCTCTCACCCCTGGTCATTTTTTGGTGGGAGGAGCCGTTGAATGCCCTGCCCGAATACCCGTGGAAGGATGAACGCGTATATCGGTTGTCGCGTTTTCAAATGTTGCAGCAAATGAGCCAGGACTTTTGGCGTCGCTGGTCGCTTGAATATTTGCATTTGCTGCAGCAAAGAGTGAAGTGGACAGACAGGACTGAGCCTCCCAGGGAGGGTGATTTAGTATTGTTAAAAGAGGCAAATTTGCCCTCATTGCTTTGGCGACGAGCTCGCATATTACGTTTGATTCTTGGCGGAGATGGCACTCCGCGTGTGGCTGAGGTATTGGTCGACGGTTCGATTTTAAGGAGAGGTGTGACCTCTCTCGCCCGCATTCCCGTAGAGTAAGCTAGCGGTCTGCTTCTCAGACCGGGACGGGGGGATGTTTGTAACATATTGGGTAAAACTAAACGCAGGCGTTTCCTGTTATCGCCGCCAGGCGTTTCGGGGTTCTCACACTGCTAGCGTGGATGGCGTCGCGTGTAGTCCGCCATTGCATTGTCCCGGGCGATATCGGTTTGATTTTAATACGCGGAGCGGTCTCGCGTCTTTTGCTTGTTGTTTAGTTTGAGTGATAATTGTGAATTTCCTGTTTGTTAAATAACTATTGAATTTGTGTTTGTGAAAAACTCTGTTATTGTGACTTTTTCTTGTGAGAGGTGAAACGTGGCTGGCTGTTCACATCTGACTGTTCCCGAGTGAAACTACGGGAAGAAATCTATTTAGTTGTCCTGGGGAATTGAGATCTCAAGGGTTAGGTAGGGTGATTAGAATTCCCCCTTCCCGAAGACACTCAAGTTTGGATCCGAAGAGAAAGAAGATTTAATTTGGTAAGTGTTCAATTGTAGTTAATTTATAGGTTAGGTTATCATATAGGGCCCTGTAGCTCCCTTCATAAGCTACGGTGGTAGCAGACTGCGTTAAGTTAGTTAGGTTTTAGTCGGGCAAACGTGGTGCCGCGTGGAGATTTTTCCCGGTACTTATTTTTACCGGTGGTGTTTTCCCGGTGAAGTTCCGGTACAGAATTCTTCCCGCCGCACAAAGCGAAATATTCGTAATCTAGCCGGACAAAATTATATTTTTCACTTATCGTCTAGAAGTCAAATAGCTGTTTACATATAAAGTAGACATATCCTATCACAAGACACTAACATTCATTTTTTAGGTAGAGGCGCTCAATAATAAGAAATAAGTCTGAACATATGGGTACTCGCATTTTGGCGATTAATTGTTTTAAGCGACCGCGCCATTCCTTTGAGTTGTGTACGTAAGTTAGCAGTGATTGTGAGTTGTAATTGTGATTTTTGAGTCATCAAGGTGAGTATAAATACTTTTCTTTAATATTATTTTCTTAAACATTGTGGTGAGTATCATTAGACAAGAGGTAATTATACAGTAAAAAAAAAGAAGAAAAATGTGTTTGTACTTTAGTTTTAGTATATTATATCGACGTATACCAATCTCGTATTACATTATTTTGGAAGACTAACATGCTGGCTTTATGATCAAAGTGTATTTACTGGCGAATTCATGCGACACTCATACAAGTTATATATTTTTTCAGTATCATTACGTCAATTTCACGTCGAGAGTTATTCGACATTTGGTGAGCTAATTTAAAAGAAACAAGACTATATGCTTTAATAAGCTATATTTTGCAATAATTTGGTGTTCCGTCTTTTACGGAAGATACCACGAAAAAATTGATAGTTAAAATTAGGAGCATCTGTCACAAAATCGAGCAAAAATCGAGGAGACACTAACATTGTTTTTAAAAGCAAACTCTACGTGATTGGAAGATAAAATATTATTTCCTGATTTTGTCACAGCAGCTATCGAAGGTGATTTACTACATGAAACGAGGAGGGGCCCGAAAGACCAAAAAAATACATTAGATGCTCCAGTCTTAAGAACAAAATACGACGAATTCGACATTTACTGGTTGCATCAAGAAGGAGTTATCAATGGCGACTGAAATAAAGCTTAGCAGTGAGGGGCAGAGATTCGGCAGCAATCGTGAAAGAGCTTTGTCTTGCTTCACCTAAAAGAGGTACCTGCGTTTAAAAAGCGCGGAAAAGTTTGGCATGTCCTAAAAGGCGGAAGATCAAGTTTTCTCACTAATGATCGATGCCAATCTGTTGACACATCAATATAATGTGATACGAGACTAAGCAAATAAATTAATAAATAAGTAATTGTAACTGAGTGAAGTGTAATTTTAAACAAGTTATTTTATGTTGTTGTATTTCCTATTCAATTCTTTTTCAATTACAAAATATTTCAATAATCAGTCATCATCATAATTTTTATGTTGCCTTTCCTAACAATAGGTACATATAATAATACAGTAACTGGTCTGTGTCTGTACATAGGAAATATTTACGAAGAAAAACTATGAGGGATTTTTATAGGGCCAATAGAAACCAAAATCTTTTTCAATTTTTGTCTGTTTATGTTTATACGTAAAAACTACTGGACTAAATTAGTTTTTATGTTTATACGCAAAAACTACTGGACTAAATTTGAAGTAGTTTTCACTGTAGTATAGAAGGCCTAACATAAAATCTGGCGTAGGTTTCATTTTGATTCGTCGTCGCTTAGAACTTGAGATATTAACTTTAGTAAATTGCGCGTGGACGAAGTAGCGGGCAAAAGCTAGTTGTACATAATAGACGTTTAAAATCTTGGCACAGTGTCTTTATATTCCATCTTAGAGCACGCCACTTCATATTTAATGGGTATTATAATTTTGTCCAGCTAGATTTCAAAAATATCACACTGTGCGCCGCTTCGTTTGTCCGGATTCTCGCTGCCACATTTTCTGGCAGCAGAGCGTAGTTGCTCTGCACACAAACGGATATTGTCTCCACTGTAATATCAAAATTAAAAGTTCCTGTTGAAGATTCGGACCTCGGTACAGTACGTCATTCAGACTCAATCCTGTAGATGTTTTTCCTGACGCGTTGTATACGACTCTCAGAGATGTGGTTGTCGAGTCTGTTCGTTGTACCGCATGATGAGGGCGCATATAATATATAGGCTTATGTTCGTTCGCTTCAACATTAATAAATGCATATGGTGACCCATTTCGATATATTCGTTGATAAATTG
This sequence comes from Ephestia elutella, assembly GCA_018467065.1. Taxonomy (NCBI): domain Eukaryota; kingdom Metazoa; phylum Arthropoda; class Insecta; order Lepidoptera; family Pyralidae; genus Ephestia; species Ephestia elutella. Next base: position 360,128 of record CM031590.1, read on the forward strand.
TTTTATACATATTTATTAGCCCTAAATTTGGGTCTCTTTGAAATTTTCGCTCTAATTGATAAAACTGAGCGCGTGCTGTAGGCTCAGATAACCCTAACTTCTCAAGTCAGCGTCTGGATGCAGTGGAAGACGCACTACGTATTTCCATCTGGCCGGCGAGATGTCGTTGCTTTGTACTTACTCAACACACTGATGATCTTCGGATGACATATTATTTTCATTTTCGCTGATATCTTCGATTGACCAGAACTTATGAATAGCTTCTAAGTCGATCTTGACTACGTTGCAGTAATAAGATTTGACGTTTCCACACAGAATCCATCCTAACCGAGTTTGCTGAGCGATGAGGCATCCCTTCGTTATCCTTGATGATTCCACCCATGATGATCGCGGCGAACACATCAGCGCCGAGCAACATGTATCTATTTCCCCGACTATGGTAAAATTCAGGATCCGCTAGTTGGATATTTTTCGAAGAAAAGACCCAAGATGGTTTCCCGAATGATCTGTTAGGTGAGTTGTTTACTGCATGATTCATTATAAAAACGTCAAGAATTTGAGGCGATATTCACTATAGCACGATGATAACATGATATTCATAACCTTGCCACTTGCAACTATTTTCGCTTCGCTCCTACCCCTACGATTACTCCCTTACACATTGTTTACGGGGTAGCCTCAATTTCTGCGCTGCTGATTCAGTGATAATAGATGTTTGTGATCCTTGATCAATAAGAACCCTCATCGTATGCAGAGTACCGTCGATGCCTGTGACGCTAGACCAGTGCTGTTGCAAGAAGAATCTCCTGAGTATCGATCTGCAGAGACACGTGCGAGTTTACCCCTTGCATCGGTCGATGCACTTGATGAGGTGATGACGTTTGCTGATACAGCGAAGGGCGTCGTGCAATAGTGTATGATGGTTGGAATTGCATTTGTGGCACCTTTTTACGGAAGAAACATTTATTACCGTTATGACTATAAGAAGACAATTTTTGGCAAAACGATAATTCAGAATTTTTCTGTCGTTTGACGTCAGGTTTATACGATAAAAATGTTTTAAAGCAAAATGTGTATGGCGTGATCTTTATTGCAAACGGGACATTTTTGCTTCGGTGCAACTAAGGACGATGACCTAGTTTTGTTATTGAAATTACTGCTAGAAATTTTGACGATTGATTTTGATGGCTAGTGAATGATTTAAAATTAAAAGATTTTTTGAAACTAGATGGCTTTGAGAAGATTGCTGATGGGGAGTTTGAGATGATTTTTGGGAATCTGGCTTGCGTTTTGACGATTCTAAAGCGGTAAATTTGGCTTCTAGAGAATTTGAAGAAATTCTTGTAGTGAAGGCAGTTCCCGGGGTTGTTTTAATGACTCTACATAGTCATTATGTGTGGCGACATCTAGCTTTTGGGAAATTATATAAACTATGATGGGGTCCCAGTTGTCGATCTTAACTCCCAGGTTTTTCATGGCGTTTAGACGACCTCGTTGGTCGAATGTCATAGGAATTTTCTTAATTGCTGCTGCTGACTGTTGCTGAATAACAGGTTGGTTGAGTAAGAGGCCCATATGAGGAGTTGAAAATGAGCTTCTTATTGTCAAACCGATGATTTTAGAAGATCCCAACACACCTGGTAGTTATCTGAGCTGATATGTAAATGTGTCACCAATTTCTCGGCAACTTCACCTTTTAATTTACTTTTCAAAAATTGCATCTTCTGAGCGTTCGGGAGAGCTCGATTGCTGTGGATAGCTTCGACAAACAAATCCTTAGAAATGACACCGCATTGGTTGTACGAGCCACTGAATGTCGGGATGTCGATTTTTGTAGTTTTCTCCCGATAGCTTTCACTATGCATTTTGCTGTTGATGAGCTCTTTAATGTCATTAAATTGACGCTCGTAGCTGCTGAACATCTCGTCGTATTCCGGGTTATCCTCGTAAAGTTCGCTATCGATTTCCCAGTGTAAAGTATCGATGACTGTCCACCGGGCTTGTACAGATTTTAGGATGTCCTCGAACTTCCATTTTTCGGAGACGTTGTCAAGTTTGATGCTGCTGATAGTTCGCTGAAAAGCCTTAAAATTACTTTTCTGCTTCCTTAACATTTCTTTCAATTTGCTGCTGGTACTATGAGTTCGGGGAACTTCCACGTCAGGAGTTACGGGACGAGAGCTAGTGTTGCCAGACTTATGACCTAAATAACCTGGCAAGGGGGTAGCTGGTTTTAAGATGTTTGTTTCTTTCGATTCGGATGGCAAATAACTAAACAAAAGATTACGAGTTTCGATATTAAATTCGGAGGTTTTGTTAAAGTAATTGCCAGTAAAATATTCATGAGATCGATCTTCAAACTCACAAAGCTTAATATGATTATTTTGGAATTCCTGCCAATAACTTTCAAGGGTGCTAAGTCGTTTTTTAATGAGAGCCGGTGTCTTGCGGTCGGCACCGTCTTTCTTAAAATTGATTAGAAGCTGATCCATAGCTCCCTTGATTTGGTTTTGGCTAGCTAAGGTCTTCCATTTTGCTGATGATATAAATGTGCTGCTGATAGTCAAATAAGGAGAGTAATGGACTCACCAAAGCTGCTGCTGGTTGACTTACGTGGCGGTACTAAGGGCTCGTGCTGGATATAGGTCAACACTCGCGAATTAGGTCCCGCTACGTTAGCTCGAAGGACCAAAAAGATGTATGTTAACACCTGAGTAGCTGATGCTGATAAGATAAATAATAAATGCTGCTGAGGTAAAAGCAAATGTATTGGAAAATACTTAATGCTAATGAGTACACGAACGCGATGCGCGGTGATGATGTGCGAAGGTGAATCGTGAACTGATTGATAGATGGACAAAAATATGCATTCGTGTAATAATGCTTATTGGGCGATTTGTATGTGCGGTGAAACCGTACAGTAAGCACTAAGAAAGGGATTTTGAAAATTCCACACCTGGGGTAAAATGAGTGAAAAAATAGTTTACGTGCACAAAACCAAGGGAAAAAGCTTATACAAATATAAAAGAAGACTTACTTAAAAATGCCAGTACAAATTACGCTGTAAAAACGACATTATCATTAGTAATTTCAATTTCTTTTTCTTCGCGAGCTTCAGACAGATTTCATTGAACACCGGCCCACCTGCTCTTAACAATCGCTATTAGCATTCAGAGGAGAGCAGGCTGTATATAAAAGATGCAATTGCGACCGGGTGTTGCTTTACGGCGTTTTTTGAATTATTCGGATTTTAATACTTACTTTTTTTGTAGCAGTTATTAGCGCAAAAACTATTATCTCTGTTCCCTAATTCGCTATTAGCTGTATAAAGTATTTTAAAGTGTTTTCACACAAATTTTCATCCCCATTGCAGCTTCTTGAGGATTTTTAAATAAAAAGTATAGCCTATGTTTGACCTCGAGACTTCAACTAAACCTATATCAAAATCCATCCAACCGTTTAGCCGTAATAGCATAACAGACAGACAGAGGATGTAGGTCTGTCTGTTATTCAATTTCAATCACGCTAAATTTACTGGGAAGATGTTGATGAAATTAAGTACACAGGTAGAAAAATACCCAGAATAGCACATAGAGCAATTTAATCCCGGAATTCCGACGTGAACAAAGCCCCGGGGAGCCGCTAGTTTTATTACTCGCTAGCAAAAAATAAAAACTTTCGCCCGCTACGTGTGATCCCGGGATTACCGACGCGATATTAAAATATCGCCGGTAAATAACGCGCCGATTATCACAAAAGCTTTTTAACGGTAGCGATGTGGCGTAAACACAGGCGGTAGCGGATTAAAGTCATTTAAATATTGCATAAAAGTTATTAGTAAATATTTATACTACTTAACATTAGAATTGAATAAAATAAATTTTGTTGCAGTAACACGCAAAATTATACACGTATTATCACAAAATGCACAGAAAGTTGCGTATGTGGGCATAGAAATAGGTGAAAAGGACAGTGAATCCTTTATTTCAGGATTTTATTTCATACTATTTTAATGAAATTACTTTTGTACAGTAGTTATTTGAACAAATAACATCACAAGTTGATGATAAGAGCAAATATTAGATCTAAATCTATGTAAAACACCTTTAGGATTGTTGAAACTGTAGTATTTGTATGCCAGACTTATAACTAACTTTGACTTCAAAGTTTTCCCGAAATTACACAGAGAAAAGCTCCGGTACTACAGTATAAAAAATAATAAGCTTAAATTTACGGAAAAATAACGCATTTAAACTTACTTATAATAAAACATATTCTATTAAATTATGTCCATAATTTTACTGATGAAATAATACAACGGTATTATAATTAAAAACTTACGCATAAATAAAATTTGCATCCTCTTTAAAGATGAACATAATATAAATCGAATATGATAATTTTATTTTTAATAAATCCATATGCAATCGGAAAATTGTACGAAATTATTTTCTGAGTATTATAAAATTAATATGTAGAGATTTTATATTTTCAATTTTATAATTTCACTAGCTTTTGCCCGCGGCTTCGCCCGCGTGAAGTTCCCACAGGGCCAGTGCTTTTCAGTACAGTACAGTATGCAGTTTCTCAGTACTTTAAACTATGTGTATGCGAAATTTCAGTAAGATTGATTCAGTAGAAAAAGCATGACGAGGTAACAAACAAAATAAATAAATAAATAAATAAACAAACAAACTCATTTTCGCATTTATATAATTAGTTAGGATTAGGATAGTTAGGATAAGGATTAACCTGACAGCATTGAGAAGATTATTCTCCTTGGTCATGTCCCGAGGCGTCGAAGTCAGGGAAGAGCACCGACTAGAAGGACGGATATGATAAGGTCCACTCTCTCTCTCTCTCTCTCTCTCAGCCGAAAGACGTCCACTGCTGGACAAGGTCCACTACGCGCAAGAAACTCCATCTAGCCCTAAAACGGGCAGGAAGAGAGTCATAGCCACTGGTGGTCACGAGACGACCTTCAGTCATGAAGATACGACTCAGAAGAAGAAATTCATTAAATAATTATAAACAACATTATATTGTTTTCGAAAAATGCCTAATTTATTAAATTTCTACTTGTAGAAAACTTCTACTGGGCAATGGCAATGCCTTGATTTGATCTTTTTATTTGTTTGTCGTACATCACCCCAGATTTCAGCGCCTCTTAGGGAATAGATTTTTTGAAAGCAGAAGTTTGGAGAACCCTAGGATTTAAATTTGACCGCGGGTTTTGAACTATCTCCACATACCAAATTTCATCACAAACAGTTCAAAGCGGTTAAGAAGTAAATGCGTAATGTCTGTTTTCATGCCTTTATCCTGCACAATCTTTTGTGGAAAAGGGAAGGAAAGTGTCATAACAGGAAGTATGCGCTTGGAATGTTCGATGTTAACCATCCTCACCCATAGTTTTTTCCTGTATCCTGTATCTATTATTTAGGATATAAAAAATAGTATAGATTCAAAACCTTGTACCACCGGCTTCACTCCACCATAACTCACTTGGGGTAAATCACGCAACAGATTATTCACGCTGAGTGTCCACAATACAGGCGTTTTAGCTAAATTAACGCAGGTTAAACGGTACACGACTGTACTTTTAAATGATTACTTAGAACAATAAAAATATTACTACGCTTTGAGTAAATATAATTATTTGGTACTTACTGCGCCTCGTGGCCTTGCACTTGTGAGTAATTATTTTTATATTTACCAGCTAATCTAGTTGCGAACAAAATCCTGAGAGGAATTTGATTATTGTATATGTATATCGTAGGTTCTAAGAGGCATATCATCAAAATAATACCTCCGCCAGATTTTAAGTTAGGCCTTCAGTAATACAACCGCGAAAACCGCATCAGACTTCATTCAGTAGTTTTTGCGTGGTGCATACAGATATACATATAATCTATAATATTTTTTAGAATTTTGTCTCTATAGAGATAATCTATAATATTTTTTAGAATTTTGTCTCTATAGAGACAAAATTCTAAAAAATATTATAGATTTATTATATGTATTGACTTCCTAAGCCTTATTTTTACCTATCAAAATATTTCATCACTTTGAACTGTCTTGGTTCTTATTTCTTGATAGTTAGCAACTCACTGCACTAATAGTCATAATAAGGTTGCTGCTTTTGAAATTTATCTGTGTTTCGTTCATAGATATAGAAAAAATGATTTGTTTTTACATAAACATAATAATAAACATAATTAAGATAAAACATAAAATTGAATCCCAAAGCGACAGCATCTTGCAGATCGGGTATCTGCGCAATAAATAACATTAACTCGATATTAGCCACGCCAGAACATTATTCAGGAAATAAGGAAACGAAAGCCGTTATTTACGTTCAAGACGTAGACTTATAAACGGTATAGAATGGTCAACTGTTTTGTTCTGTCCAAGGGTAAACAAAGAATTTCTTCGAACCTCTAAGAAATTTTGTTCCGCGTGGTTCGATTAGGTAATCGATCAATAAATCAATAGTTTATTTGTTAAACGTAGGTACAATGTGAGATTACTCCACAGGCCCAGTGACTCCAAAGTGGATCTTGGCCTCCGAAACGAGAGAGCGCCATATACTTCTATTCTGCCCGGTGGCTCGCCAATCAATGTAAACAACGTAAGATGTCATAATTAGCTCGCTATGTCTTGCTATTTCTAGCATACAAATATTTAGGTAATTTCTAAACTGATCGAACAACGCGATCGAACCTCGCGACCGGACGGGTAATCAATTCCTATCCGCATAGATTTTTTATTCTCTTCGACAGAGTTTCCACAATAAGGTATTTTAATAATATTAAGAAGATTTTGAATTTTTTTTTTTTGAATTTTTATTATATTATAATAAAAATTCAAAAAAAAAAATTCAAAATCTTTTTATTTGCAATAATTCAAATGCGTCAATTCTTACTTACTCCGCTGGCTCAGTGACCTCAAAATGGATCTTGGCCTCCGAAACGAGAGAGCGCCTTATACGCGGTGGCTCGCCACTTATCCGCTCCCAGCTCACGCAAATCAGCCTCCAGTGTGTCAACATTCCAAAGCCAATTCTATATTCAACAAAAATTATACAACCCATACCCTCTCTGTACATATGTCCCTATATGTACCATTTTTCAAAAAGTAAATGTAAATGTCTAAATAATGTCTATGTCTACATCCGAGGCTTGCTTTATCTCTGTGTTGACTCAACCTGTTCTAGCATGTTTTATTTGAATTCTCTGTTCCCACACTATGAGATAAAACTACGTGTCACTGTTTATACGGCGTTTACGGATTTTTACGAAATCGCGGGTAGAATAACACCTAACCTAGTATAGTACCATCTGGCCTTATATAAAACGTATAAAACAGGCACAGAATCGCGTAGCCTAGAAGGCCCTAGCCACGAGAGCTATAGCTTCTGGTGGTCACGACCCTCAGTCATGAGGATACGACTATGAAGAAGAAGTACTTAGAGTACTTCTATTTTATAAAATTCCTAGCGAAGCAGAGCTATGGCACGCATTTAATATAATATTAATAGCCTGTGTCCGTGAACTTCGTTTAATATCTCCGGTTCTAAGCGACGTATCAAGATGAAACCTACACCAGATTTTAAGTTAGACCTTCAACAATACAGCTGTGAAAACCGCATCAAATTTCGTCTAGTAGTTTTTGCGTGATGTGCGTACAGAGTATAATTTAAAAAAAATCGTTTTGGCTTATATAGGCCCTATAAAACCCCCCTTTATTTTTGTACTTAAATTATAATATATACTCTTAAGTTTGTAATAAAGTCACAGACCAGATACAGTTTAATTATATGTTTATATAGTTGATATGTAATTTTTATCCAAAAACGTCCATTTACATTTCTACAAAGAAATCTTCCTTTCAAATATAAAGTCAACTAAATTAAAGCCCCAAGCCAAGCAACAATCAGATAGTGGAAATTCATTCCAAAACAAATCGTTCCTTGAAACCAATCCAACAAAAACGCGAATTCAGAAATACACCATCTGAAACTAAATTCATAAAAACATTCCGAAAGAAGCAAGATTTCAATCAACGTCTCGCGATTGGGGCAATAAAAAGTTTGAGTGGGACATTTAAATTTCATAAAAGGAGGGATAAACAGGATCGCCGAGATGCGCCATTAGTTTGGGAGGCGTTGGCTGGCTGCCAGCGACTTGGATATGTTTTATGGGGATATTTTTGCTAATACTGGAACTTATTGGGGCCTATGTGGTCTTAATTTGATTGTTTAGTCCACCAACGATCATAATTTACGTAGGTTAAAAAGTTTTTGGCAGTTACATAATGTAAGAAGTATAAAATTAAAGGACTATGGTCGGAATCGTCCCCACCCACCAACAGAAATGAAACATAGGTTAATCGACATATCTTGCCAAGCTGATATTTTTTACTATGGGGTCGTTGCCCAAATGCATGGGGTTGTCATGGTATCGAACGTTTAACAAATATTTATCCCATACATTTTTATATGGAGCCCAAATATTTATACAAAGTGTGATTTTTTTAATTAACCCCACTGATTTATGAAAGAAATTGGATTTTAATGAAATAGTAGATACTTTAGTGACCTTACTGTTAAACTGTTAAATTTTTCTTATGACTTAATTCAGAACCATTCAATTCCTTTAAATCAAGACAAGAAACTCGAAACAGAGAGTCTGCAGCAAATGTTCTCAACAACATGACTCCTAACTCAAAACAATGAATTCACATTCACAAGTCAAAACTTTTATTTCGTCCTCGTTTAGCACGAAATCGCTACGTTCCGCGCAATTTGCCACCGAGACGACGAAACTACAAAAAAAAAACTCAACACAATCCACGATAACTCGAGTAAAATCCAATTCGCACTTATTCAATTTTTAAACAGTGTATCACATCCCCTAACTACTCAAATCTCAACTTTATTTTAGCAACGCTCTTAAAACAAGAGAAAACTCAACGGCAGAAATTGAGTCCAACCTCTTCAGATGTCAATCTTAACAAACTCGGATCTGCGGCTACTGGAGATCTTATTACTAAAGTAGTAGTGGCTGATTCAGCTTGTGGTGAAATAGATAGTGAATTTGTCTGGGAGTCTAGAAGGTCGTTATTTCTAGAGTGTGAGTCCTGGAGAGTACTACATAAAGCATCCAGTTTGGAGCCGGGCCAGAAGGTAGGGAAGTCAGCGATACTCATGCATGATAAAAATATGAAAATGTTAGGTTTTATTACGAGAGTTGAGGAGAGTTTTCAATTTGGCGAGAAATTAGAGGATATAAGCAAAGTTAGTTCGGAAGTTCAAGGGTTGGAAGACTTGGAAGAATGGGCGGAACTTGGTAAGATCGTGAGAAATGAAATGTTATGAAGATAAATTTTTGATATAATATTTTTACAAATTTTCTTGTTTTTGTACCTTTACATTTGATTTGGGAAGATTTTGGCTTCAGAAATCTTTTATGGCCTTTCTTTTTGACTCTGAAATTTTAAAGATAATTTAATTTTTACACAATTTGAGAATCTAATTACCGTTCCATGTTGATGCAATTTTGGCGGAAAAAAACCAATTGTCAGATTAATTCTCATTTTTCTCTCTTTTAGGCTACGTTTACATTTTATCGTTCCCAAGATGAGAAGAGATTCTAAAAAAGCTTTAACCGTTGAACTAAGTACATTTAAACATCTTGATGTATAAATAGCTATAAAATTATATTTCTATGGCCAGCCCAAACATACCTATACGAGGAGCTGAAATATACCTACTAAATGAGTAAGTTAACTATATGACAAAATACTGTACAGTACATATTGGTTCTCCGACTCTCTGTTCTGGGAATCGAACCCAGAACGTCAAGATAGCGGCAGCTTGTATTCGATCACTCGGAGACACATTGCACTATGGAACATCAACTTTTAATTAATCGCCTCAGATCAAAAGTTTTCAGATTTTCAGTTCATAAGGTGGTATATCAATCTGACTCATGTATAGTAGTTTTCATAGGTAGCAGTAGTTTCTTCTATATGCTGCGTGTACCTACATAAATTGAATGTATTGTAAGTATTCGCGTGTATGAGTATTGGTTACTTTTATCTAGTATTAACCAACTAGCTTTGCCCCACGACATAGCACCCGTGAGAAATTTTGAATTTCGGATAGCCTTCTTCATGGATGCGACTATCGTACACGGATTTTTCTAATTCCGGCTAGTGCTTCCAGAGATCAATCAAACTCGTCAGTTAAATCATATATACTAGCACCGATAGCTCATTAAAACTACGCTACTAATTTACGTAGATATATAAGCTGTAACCAAAGGCCAACGTTTACATACAGACATACTCAATGTGCTATTCGAATTTGGGACTATTAATAGCAGAGTACACAATAAAACCAAACACAGAGTAACTAATCAATTTATTTACATATTCACATATAATAATTTGTAACATTCAAATAATCATCTTAATTAGTACAAATATCTAGTTGAATGGCTATCACAACATTCAGTTTTTATTTATAGCGTTAATTGAAGGGAGGGGTTTGGAACCCAAATAGGGTCCTTGCGATCATAACGAGAGATGGAGGGTGGTGATCGCGGAAACTAGTGTCAGGACAGCAGTGCTTGACAGACAGATACCTGCGGACAAACATATAAAATTAGTTTATGCATTGATTATATAGCTGTTTCACGGGGTTCGCTACCGTGGGAATTTCGAAATTGTGGATAGCCTTTCTCGTGAATGTGTTACTTTATTGCTATCATAATACAGAAATGATTTTTAAATCGGACCGGTCGGTGGTAGTTCCAAAAATTAGCACCTGAATGGAACAAACAAAACTTACATTAGTATAGATATACAGATATAGACCAGTTTCCTATAGTATCATATATGTAAATAAATAAATATAAATATATACGGACAAATCACACAGATTGAGTTAGCCTCAAAGTAAGTTCGGGACTTGTGTTATGGGATACTAACTCAACGATACTATATTTTATGACAAATACATATATAGATGCACATCCAAGACCCAGGCCAATCTGAAAAAGATTATTTTCCATCTTGACCTGACCGGGGATCGAACCCGGGACCTCCGGTGTGGCAATCTGGCGTGATAACCGTTAGGCCACGGAGGTCGTCAATAATATGTAGGTATAGATATAGGTTTATAGTGGAAACATGTCCAACAACGATTATCTGGTGAGTTTTGTCTGTTTCTTTTCAAGTCAACCAGATAAATTTATTAGCGAATAACTTGTGGTTTTTGAAAAAAAGAAAGGTGAGAAACAGAGGAAGCAAAAAACTCTTCGAAACATCCGAGAATAGCCCGGGATAGCAAGAGCAGTAGCTGAGCTGTTCCGCTGACCTAAGGACAGTAAGGACTTGAAAATGCTAATCGCTAACCTTTACTAGTTGGAGAGGCCTTAGAAGATATAGATAAAAATTACCATTAGTATTATTATTTTTGAATTTAATGTGGTTTGTAACTTTAAACAATTGTGAGCAGTATATATTAATGTGCATGCTGTGTTCGCTTCAAGAAGACTGAGAACTTGGATGCTCCTACATGTATTCAGTACAGTTTGTGCACCAAATAAATAAAAAAAGGTCTTTCAAACTTACCTGAAGAGTCCTCCCCAGTGACGGAGCAGAGACCTGGGCGCTGGGTAGGGCGCGTCGGCCATCCTGATGTGGACCGGCTCGCTCTTGCGGCTGTACAGGTCGTAGATCGTCGCCACGCACTCCAGGTTGAACTGGCCCGTCGGAGGAGGCACCAGGGTATATCTGGAAACAAAAAATGTATCATAAGCGAAAATGCAGCTAGCGTTCAGATTCATTTATTTTGTCAGTCATAGGTAAATACATGTTGTTACAATTTTCAATAGTGCTCTATGCTGCGCCATTTGGCATACAAATTTCTGGCTTGATTGGCTCTGGTACAAAGTGGTCAATGAAAACTAATATATAAGAGCCAGGAGTCAGGATTCTCAGCATCTGAGTGTACATAAACTCAGCAGGCATGCGTTATATTGGAACCTGGAACTTTTCGATTACAGGCAGTCGTCTTACCACTCGACCACCACCGCTCCTTACGCTGGCACTCCAGTTACGCATTTCAATTGGAATAATTCAAGTTATTGGCCCTAATTCTCTCGAAATGTATAGTAATTCGATTAAATCCGTTCAGTGCGGTGCAGGCCACATGAATGGCCCAACAAGTGGCCACTTGGAGAGAATAGAGGTAATCGATGGTTAATGCCAGGAATTGAGGCTATTGATCAATCTTGGATTTGAGGATCATGAAGAATATTTTGATGGACAAACTGTTGACAAATGCGTGAATGCCTTATTTCAACAAAAGTTATGCCATATGACTATTTGTACAAAAAAAACTATGTGAAAAAAAATGTCCAAAACAGAATTATGCAAAACAAAACAGTATGCCAAAAATAATGTAAATTCAATTCATTTATTCGGTACAAAACAAATTTGTGTTGAAATATACAATATCAAAATACATAATCAAATAGTTAAAACGTTATTAATAATTGAAATTAAAAGTTATTATTGAATAGAGTACGCAATAAAATAATAAAATAGCAAATATAAATAAATTAAAATTAAATTAGTAAAATGTCAAGTTAGATTCAAATTAAATTTAGTCCAAGTAGTAATTCTGTGTCATGTCACCTATATAAAAATTCCTCTATTGAATAATAACATTTGTCCAGAAGAAATCTTTGAGTTTATCTTTAAATTCTGCCTTATATAATAATGATTTAAGATCAATTGGTAAGTTATTAAAAAATTTCATGGATTTGTGAAAGGGACTCTGTTTGACTATGTTCAAACACGGTACTTCAGCCGTTACCAAGTCTTTTCTTCTGGTTGATTCTCGTTGGTGTCTCTGCTCTTCGTTTTCATGTCTACGTATATGCTTAGCAAGATATGTTAAAAAGTACCAGGATATATAAACTGGGAACGGTAAGTACTCCTAATTTTTTAAAGTATTCTCTGCAGGAGGTCTGTTGGGATATACGAAACATAGTCCTAATAGCTCTTTTTTGCATCACAAATGCTTTGTCCATGTTATAGTCATAGCTACCCCCAATAAAGTACACTATAACGTAACTTGGACTCTACTAAAGCGAAATACACTAATTTGAGATGATTGATATCTACTTCATCTCTCAGACTCCTTAAAACATAACACGCAGAGTTAATTTTCTTTTCAACGTCATCTAGCTCCGGTTTCCAGTTTAAATACTCATCAATATAGACTCCTAAGAATTTCACAACTGCAGTATTTTGAGCTTTCTCATTTTGTATATTTACATTGAGAGTATCATTATCTCTGTAATTAGTCCGAATTAACATAACATTAGTCTTGCTAGCATTGATTTTCAAATTGTTTGCATAAAACCAGTCATATAAGACACTTATTATTTGTTCAATTTTTATATTTAGTTGTGGCAAATCTGATGCTGAAACAATTGCATTTGTATCATCTGCATAAACTATTAGTTTAGAGTCAGGAATTTTATTATTAACATGGTCAATAAGGTCATTTATGAATATTATGAAGAGTATAGGCCCCAATATGGATCCTTGAGGCACTCCTGTTTTTACAGTTCTTAATTTAGATTTAGTTATCTTTGCATTGCCATCGTTTCCTGTATTGCTGATTTCAACAAACATTTTCCGGTTATAAAGATACGAACTAAGCAGTTTGTGTGCAGAATCTTTCACTCCATAATACTCAAGCTTTTTTAACAATAAATTGTGATTGACTGTATCGAAGGCAGAACTTAGATCCAAAAACGTACCAGCTACTCTAAGTTTTTTATTAATGAGACTAGTAATATCATAAATCAGGTTTTTCAATAGCGTCTTGCGTTCCTATATTTGCCTGGTAACCAAACTGTCTTGAGTCAAGAATATTATTTTTATTGAGGTGTTTTATCAGACGGATTTTTATTAACTTTTCAAAAATTTTAGACATAATAGTAAGTAAAGATATTTGTCTGTACATTTGTGGATCATGTTTGGATCCCTTTTTGTGAACTGGTATTATTTTTGCCACTTTTTAATTGTTCAGGAAAAATTCCCGCTTCCAAACATTGATTAAAGAAATAACTGAGGGGTTCAGATAATATATCTAAGTTGTCTTTAATTACTGTGATAGGTACGTCGTCATAGCCGCATGATTTTTTAGATGGCATTTTTCTTACAATTTTTCTAATTTCATCAGACGTTGTTGCCTCTAAAGTCATATTGGTATGTACCTCTTTAACGGTATTTTTAAGGTAGGTCATAGCCAAATCTATATTAACAGGGTCAACACGCTGATCAAATTGATTTAGCAAATATTTCAGCAATTTGCTCTGGATTTACAACATTTTTATTGTTGAGATTAAGGGAAAAGTTTTGGCCGTTCTTTACTTTTTTGTTCCGGTGTCTGTTTATAATTTTCCACACATCTTTAGAGATATTACTTGATGTTTTTAATTTTTTCTTGTACTGCTAATTTCTTTGCCTGTCTTATTACTTTTCCTGTACAATGTCATATATTTATTTTTATAGTGAAGGATTGATGGATTCATGTTTGCATTACCGTTAGCTGAGCAAAGAAATCTTTTCATCTTACTAGATACCTTTAGACCCTTGGTTATCCACTTTAATGTATTGTCTTTGTTAATCTTTATTTGTAAATTTTTTACCGTAAAACTATCCCTAAACAGTCTATTAAAAGTTTTGATAAATCCATTTATACCTAATGTAGACCAATTTTTGTTTTAAAATATTATGTCTGAAAGTTAGATTATTCCTTTTATTAAAAATCCTTTTTTTTATTTTTTAAAAACAGTTTTGGTAATTTTATTGTTGGCTTCAACTTTTATGCTACATAGTAAGCCAGCATGCCCATCTGAAAGCCCATTAAAATCAACCGTGCAACCAGTTATTTGCTCATCACTTAAGTTAGTAAGTACATTATCTACACAAGACTGCAAATCATTTCTTTTGAAAGTAATTGAGTTTACCAATGGTCTAAAATTGTATCGCATTAATAAATTTAAAAATTCATTTTTTTTGTTAGTTTCTAGCAATAAATTAACATTAAAATCACCACAGATAATGCATTTTTTTGTTAAAGAAATGCTCTAGGAGGGAATCCATCCTATCAATGAACTCTTCAAAATTAGTATCATAGGGCGTTCTATAGCAACAACATATGCAAATGCCCGTTGCTATGTCTTTTACACAGCATACTTCAAAGATGTCTTTTTTATACAATTTTTTTCCCATTGATAACTCTTCAGTATTTCTATCCTTATTAGCCATGATTATAGTTCCTCCTCGTCTTTGGTCTATTCTACAGTTGAAAGCTGATACGTTAAAGTTTCTAAAACTAAGTAAAGACACTAATTCGTCATTTAGAAAATGTTCACTAATACACAAAAAGTCAATTTTATTATCTAATTCTTCAATATATAAATCTAAGTCATCTTTTTTGCTATTAAGTCCGCACACATTTTGATGAAAAATATGAATAGTCTGAAATTCCTCATGGCTTACATCTACATTATCTATTAAAACTTTAGTCACGAAAAAATGTCTCCTCAGTTTGAGTGCCGGAGCACACACTTTGTGTGTTTACGACTTCGACATTATCACTATTATAAGTGCGACATAGTGGCATATTTGAGTTTTGTTTATAGTTTCTAATGTCAGTTATATATTTGAGGTAATTATTATGATAATTGATTTGTAAAATTTCTCTGAGTATTGACCTACATGCATCAAATTTACTAAAACCTTTATAAAAATTGTTATATTTAGAATTACTAAGACATACAAACCTTGCATTACCAAAAACAGAGCATATAAACTTAATCAAACCATTCAAATTCTGTTCATTGAAACACCTATTACTTTGCACCTCACCAATCAAGATATTTGTACGTTTTATTTGATTAAACATAATACATGAATGATTGCAGTTTCAAAAGGCAGGTATCGTTTGATCCTGCTAGAACTATCACATAATCGTCACTTGTGAAATTCTTACACAACAGCTCAATAGATTGCAGAACATGGTCAATTTGTGCATTTGGTTTTACAAAGGAGCTCACTAAGAACTTATTTCCAAGAAGATTTTGTAAAATTCTTCTAAAATCTATCGCTGTTTGATCGCCTAATATTAACACTCGATGTTTTTTTTGTGAGCAAACATCTGTCTCCACAATGGTAGTTTGTTTATGTTTATTCACTAACTGCACTTGGCTACTGTCATTGTCAATGTCACTTAAATTTACGTCAACTTCACTTAACCGATCATTGAGCTGGATAATACTGGGATCATCGCTATCATTCCCATAGACATTCTCTGACATAACATTCATGCTACTATTGCCATTTGTGTGTGGCGACGCACATTGTGCTACACTAAAATTTAAGTCGATACTCTTACGAGATTTTTGTTTTGGAGTCTTCTTAGTGGAGCCACAAATTTCTAACAGTTGGGTAATCTTCTGATCTTTAGTTGATAGCATTTTCTTAAGTCTCGAATTTTCGTAGTTGATATTGTCAATTTCCAAGTTCGCCGATGCTAACTTTTTTTCCAGATCTTCAATAGTACTCTGCATGTCCTGCATTTTTTGGATATCGTAGGCTCTAAGATCAGGTATGCTCCTGGTTTTAACGACCTGTTTTTGTCCCTCTGGTGAAGAAAGTGTCTCATCCTGCATGTCGTCGCCTTCCATTGATAATGAATCGAATGAATTTTCAGTCGATATATTTACTATGCACTTATTGCGATTCGTGACATTTCTAGACTCGGATGTGTTCAGTAGCTCTGGCACTAACTTTATTTGGTCTGTTGAGCTCATTTGACCACTGTCTTTCTGAGCCTTATCCACAGGTAGCTCAATAGGTTTATTTTTCCGTGTATCTGACGATGTTTGAGAAGTCTCAGCATTTATTGTTGCCACCACTGCAGTGTCACAAGTAATGGAAAAAGTGATTTAATGCAGCTAAAGTGTATTAGAAAAATAAACGTTTTCATTTAAATTCAAAATAGTTCACTAAACAGAGACCAGTAGTGAAGTGCAACAAGTGGCCACTCCACAGGCAAATTGTCGAGTTCACTGGGTAATGAGACCGTTAATATTAAATCTATCGATAACTCTGTTCGATATGCTATCGGGAGTTTAAAGGTAATTTAGGCAGGTTGTATTGCTATTTAAATGTCCCTAATTACCTATACTTATATCTGAATCTGACCTAAAATAAAAATAACACATTATTTGGAATTTCATTCTCGAAAATTCTCAAAAGGGCGCAATACTGAGATTCCGCCCAAGTCGATTCCTGTGAAAAATACGTCACTTATGGTTTTGTTTCTTCTCATTATAGTAGATTGTGTTGTTCAGACTGTATGACTCCGTGTCCTTGACAGATATAGAGATATTACTTTTCACATAATGAAAGAGAAATGAAAGAGTTTAACAATCGATAAGAGTCTATGAAAAGTGACCCGCTTTACAAACTTTACATGACACCATTGGGAGAAAAGAGGTGACGATTTTCTAAGCTGGACAGCTCACGTTGAAATTTAGTCAAAGAATCTTTGTAAGTGTTGAAAGATTCGGTTCAATAACTATTCGGATTACAACGGTTCGTAAAAAAATTCGGACAATATCCTTTCGATTATATAAATCGGACTTGGGTATCGGAACCCTTCGAAAGAGATTCGAGAAGAGCTATGTCAAGATGATGTCCTTCCTCCATGGGATAGGGAGAGACGCCAATATGACTTACTGGATGATATCCTGGTCCTGCTTCTTCTCGTCATAGTAAGGGTTGTGGTAGACTCTGTTCAGACTGGAGCTGGTGTAAGTGATGCCCATCCGGTACGGCTCCGCGTCTTCTATTGTGATGGCGATCTGGCTGAAGGCGCGACGCTCTTTGAATTCCAGCTCTGAGGTCCAGGAGACGGTTTCTGCTATCTGTTGGTATAGAAAAAAGTAGCTAAAGGAACTTCATGAGTGCCATGTCCTTGCCCTCGCTTGCGTTGGGCGTGGAGGTAAGACCTGTCGTGCAAAGGTTTGGTGTCCAATTGCTCAATAGGGTGTAGCCGCCCACCTCCTTAAACCTAACCTATTGAAAACTTCCCCCTGTCATGAAGTTGATCAAATATAAATGTCTTGAAGCCAATCATATAAAAAAAAAATATGCGCCATACTAGCAAAATCAAAACATATTGCCAACAAATGAATCGCTTTTTACATTCGATAAACAAAGGGCGTACAAAAATCCTCTCTCGCTAATGAACAAAAATCCTTGTATAATGGCATATTGTTTTCAGTTTCCGTAACGAATAAAAACAGGGGAACTTCTATACGCGACCTGCGCCATTTTGTAAAATCTCGGTGATTTTTTTTTCGGTATTTCATTTCATTGTTTACGTTTTCAAGTTATGCTGTATGTAATTGTAAATTTTAGATATTTTACTAGGTGACAACAGTTACTGTGTCATATCAGAATAAAATTAGTATACTAATGGATATAAATGGTAGGTTAATAGTGTTAGTACACTGCCAACTTTTCGTAATGATTTTACAGTTTTTTTTATACGTGTATGCAAGCGGGTCATCCGATGGCAAGCGATCACCGCTACCCATGGACAACTGCAACACCAGGGGTATCACAAGAGCATTTCCGACCTTTCAAGAAGACGTAGGCTCATTTTTTAGAAGGTTCCAGTGTCAGAGTTGCCACTAAATCACTTACTTTATGATCATCGATGATCCAAGTGATGTTGGGTACTGGATACGACTCGTCGACCGAGCAGTTGGCTCGCAGCACGTCGCCTCGGGAGTACACGTCTTCGGAGATGGAGATCTGAGGCGCTCGGAATGGTGGATCTGTGTAATAGTAAGATGATAAGGATTTAAGGCCTAAAGTCACAAAAGAATTGTGCTAGCTTTATCTACTTAGATGCATCCTGGTATAAGTTTCTACAAACCACCAAATAACGCCATAAAAGAACATCCCACAAGTAATATCAAAGATTTCAATGAACAACGATTAATGTACAGACTATAGACTATAGACAACTGCAGAGGACTGGTTCTCTGCAACAGACTGTACGTCGATATTGTGCGCAGAAATTATAATTTGATATAAGTGAACTAGCAGCTGTTATTCAGATAGAGTAATTTACATTTATGTATAAGGCCCATGGTTTCAGTCAAATACACCCAAAATACATAGATAGTTTTCTCCTTAGCCTCTCGACTTGGGTTTATCATAGTCAATATCAAATCACATCAGTATATTATGGTAAGACTTGCAGGATAAGACAATAAGTGTGCCATGCTTTAGGAAGAGACTCAACACATACAAACTAATTCCAAGCTGTAGTGTTTTATTTGCTACGGGAGAATTTATTTTAGACTTAAGTTGCTGTGATTAATTCTACACTGTCGCTAACATCGCAGCCATCAGGAGCCGTTGGAGACAGTTTGTCCGTTCGAAACTTTAATTCCACCATGACCACGATCTTCAATCATGAAGGACCGACCAGAGAGAGAAGTTGCTATGATCAATCCAGTTCATATAAAAAGGTGTGGACTCACCAACAACAGTAAGCGGCGCTGATCGTATGTCCGTGTGGAACAACGGCGCGTCAGCCGACACCTCGCACTGGTAGTCGCCGCTGAGCTGACGGTTCATGTTCACGATGCGGACCTGGTTGCGATCCGACTGGTCCAGCTAGAAGATAAATAAATAGTTATTTAGGAGACACGTAAAAAATCCATACAGTAGTGTGTGTTAACTTTGAAAGCAAAAATAAAAGCGAAATATCTCATAGAAGTAGGAAGGGCTACTTTTATGGTATTTGTCTACTTTCACGTTAAAAGGAAGCAATGGATTGATGTGATGTTTTTGTTTGGAGATAGGTAGTACGGACTAGAGAGTGACATAGGCTAACTTTTGCCTCTGATGGAGCCTCGGGTAACAGCTAGGAACGCAATAAAAAAGACAAGATGAGTGAGATGCGGTAGACTTTGGAGTAGAATTGGAGTAACTTAATGGCATCAGCTTGTGATTGGATACGCACAGTATTGTGACCAATACTCACATCGACTGACGCTCCAGGCAACGGAAAGACCATGCTGGGTGGCATCTCCTGGGCACGTATCTGTAGAACTCGGTCTCGGCCCGGTACCATCGAATGGAGTAGAGTGGCGCCCCCTCCAGGTCGTATGAGCATTGCAGAAGGGCTGACTGGCCCTCGCCCGAGTAGACCGCGCGGGGGACGGAGATGGACAGGTTTCGAAGAGACCAGACGCCACCTAGGACAATATGAATGAAGAAAATTAATAAATAAGTTTACGAGAAATCATTTTTGGCATAAGCTTAAAAGTCGGGCAAACTTTGAGACAATGCCATTTCATTATTCCCTTATTTTTTCCTCAATACCTCGTCAAATTAAAGAGTTCATTACATGTTCATATCATTTTTTTACATATAAATATGGGATCTGAGGAAGTTTATGGAACTATGCATGAAAATAATAAACTTTTATATTTCCGGGTCAATAGTTAGGAATGGCATTCTGACCTCTCCTAATTATTACAAAGAAAAGGGCCAAACTTTTCTCTTTGATACAATTTAAAAGTATTTCCCGTCTTGAATGTAAAATGTAACAAAATCAGTATAAATGTAAGGACGACGTTCAAAGAATGATTTACATTTAGTAATGGTCACAGAATTTTGAATAATAAGTAAGTAAGTAAAAATACTTTATGACACCAAAACAAGTAAAGGATACATTGACACTTAATATATAGGTAATGTATACGTACAATAGGCGAATAAGTCAAAGAAAAGCGCCATCTGCTGTCTTAGAAATGAAAATATCTGTCGCCCTTCTTCTTCAATACCACTTAATATGGTTCAAAACTTTGTCAAAAGGTTAAAAAAGTTATTCGAAAATACCACATTAAAATTATATGTTCGCAAACTTTGTTTTCATCAACTAGATCACCTTCAGTCTGATGAGTTTTAATACTAATTTGGAAGTTTCGAAGGCTAACCGTGGATGACTTGAGCCTGTAAATTAAGCTTAATTGATGAAACTTTGTTTAGTTTGATAAAACAGGCCAGACGCTATGGTAATGATGTTTTTATAAAATATCTCAATTTGCTCTGTATCATTTTGGCCAATCGTTTGTTACTTAGTTAGTATAAATTCTGCTATTTTAATACTAGTACTTTATAATGCGCAACCCACAAAAATCCATACTAATATTATAAATGCGAATGTTTGGATGTGAGTTTGTGAGTTTGTGAGGATGTTTGTTACTCAATCACGCAAAATCTACTGGACGGATTTCGATGAAATTTGGTATAGAGGTAGATAATGACCTGGAATAGCACATAGGCTACTTTTTATCCCGGGAAAAAGCACTGTTCCCGTGGGAAATTCACGCGGGCGA
Organism: Ephestia elutella; assembly: GCA_018467065.1. Classification (NCBI taxonomy): domain Eukaryota; kingdom Metazoa; phylum Arthropoda; class Insecta; order Lepidoptera; family Pyralidae; genus Ephestia; species Ephestia elutella. The sequence goes on from CM031590.1 coordinate 381,652, forward strand.
AGCCGCGGGCAAAAGCTAGTACGGTATAATGTGAACATATAAAACATGTTGAATTTATAAACTCTCACATATTTCGATACATCAATATAATCGATCGTTTTTATAGCGATACATCAATATATATCTTCCAATCTGCACCATACGTGGCGATCCTGCCAGGTACACTGGTACAATAATAAGTGTGCAGAGCAACTACGCTCTGCTGCCAGAAAGTGTGGCAGAGAGAATCCGGACAAACGAAGCGGCGGGAAGAATTCTGTACCGGAACTTTACCGGGAAAAATCTACCGGTAAAATTAAGTACCGGGAAAAAATCTCCACGCGACACCACGCTTGTCCGACTAGAATCTAACTTAAGCTATACGCAGTCTGCTACCACCGTAGCTTATGAAGGGAGCTACAGGGCCCTATATGATAACCTAACCTATAAATTAAATACAATTGAACACTTACCAAATTAAATCTTCTTTCTCTTCGGATCCAAACTTGAGTGTCTTCGGGAAGGGGGAATTCCTAATCACCCTACCTAACCCTTGAGATCTCAATTCCCCAGGACAACTAAATAGATTTCTTCCCGTAGTTTCACTCGGGAACAGTCAGATGTGAACAGCCAGCCACGTTTCACCTCTCACAAGAAAAAGTCACAATAACAGAGTTTTTCACAAACACAAATTCAATAGTTATTTAACAAACAGGAAATTCACAATTATCACTCAAACTAAACAACAAGCAAAAGACGCGAGACCGCTCCGCGTATTAAAATCAAACCGATATCGCCCGGGACAATGCAATGGCGGACCACACACGCGACGCCATCCACGCGAGCAGTGTGAAAACCCCGAACGCCCTCTGGCGGCAGCAATGCGAAACGCCCGCGTTTAGTTTTACCCAATATATTACAAACATCCCCCCGTCCCGGTCTGAGAAGCAGACCGCTAGCTTACTCTACGGGAAGGCGGGCGAGAGAGGTCACACCTCTCCTTAAAATCGAACCGTCGACCAACACCTCAGCCACACGCGGAGTGCCATCTCCGCCAAGAATCAAACGTAATATGCGAGCTCGTCGCCAAAGCAATGAGGGCAAATTTGCCTCTTTTAACAATACTAAATCACCCTCCCTGGGAGGCTCAGTCCTGTCTGTCCACTTCACTCTTTGCTGCAGCAAATGCAAATATTCAAGCGACCAGCGACGCCAAAAGTCCTGGCTCATTTGCTGCAACATTTGAAAACGCGACAACCGATATACGCGTTCATCCTTCCACGGGTATTCGGGCAGGGCATTCAACGGCCCTCCCACCAAAAAATGACCAGGGGTGAGAGCTTCCAAGTCATTTGGATCTGGAGATAGCGGACAGAGAGGACGAGAGTTGAGGACCGCCTCAACTTTACAAAACACTGTGGCCAGCTCTTCAAAAGTTAGAGCCGTTTCTCCGATAATGCGGCGGAGGTGGGTCTTTGCGGATTTCACAGCCGCTTCAAAAATCCCTCCCCAATGGGGGCAACTTGGGGGACTAAACTTCCAGGTTATTCCCCTTTGGGCAGCAATTTGACTTAAACTAGTACAATTTTTATCAATAAACACAGAAACATCCTTAAGATAATTTACAGTTCCCTTATAGTTTGTGCCATTATCAGACCTAATAAGGGAAGGTAGACCTCGACGCGAAACAAAGCGATCCAACGCGGCGACGAAGGCCTCCGTAGTCAGAGCCGATACCACCTCCAAATGGACAGCCTTGGTGGCCAAACAAACAAATACACACAAATAGCCCTTCACAATACGGGCATTACGAAAGGGAGAAGCCTTGATCGAAAAGGGACCGGCAAAATCGGTTCCAACGCCGTCAAACGGTCTCGAAGGTCGGATTCGATCAGCGGGCAAATCACCCATCTGTGGTTGCATCGTGGATGCCTTCAACCTATAACATGCAATACATCGAAACAGAACACTACGGATTGCTCTTCGGGCAGACAATATCCAAAATTCGCGTTGCAAAATAGCCAACAAAGCATTGCACCCAGCATGGGCGTTACGAATGTGTCGATCAGACACCAAAAGCTGCACCAAGGGTCCGCCCTTGGGCAACAACAGAGGATGGCGAGTCTCATATGGAAGATCCGCCTTCCGGAGCCTGCCTCCAACCCGAAGAAGCCCATCCGAGTCGATGTACGGGTTCAAACGAGCGACCGCGCCCTTCAACTTAGCGCGTCCGTCGCGCAAAATACGAAGCTCTGACTCAAACCGTCCGGTCTGCACGACACGGACCCAATGCAACAATGCGCTCCGGCGCTCTTCTGCACCTGCAATCGGCTCCAACCGCTTTGCCTGTGGGTTTCTACAATTATGTATGAAACGCTTAATCCAACTGGTAACACCCAGAAGCTTATCCAAACTGCTATACCGAGCAAGTAGCCAATCCAGCTCCGACGTCGTCTCAGCGACTACAGCATGTACACGGAGCCCAGTCAAACTCAAAGAAGTAACATCTGTCTGACAGACAGGCCAAGATGTTTCTGATCCCATCAGCCACTCTGGACCCCACCAGAGCGGGTGTGACACCAATTCTGGTGCCGTACAACCTCGGGAAGCACAGTCCGCTGGGTTAAGCTCTCCCGGCACATGTCTCCATGTTATATCAATTCCGATATTCTGGATTTGGGAAACCCGATTTCCCACAAAAACCTCCAAGGTATGTGGGGCCGCGCGCAACCATGCAAGCGCGACCTGACTATCCGACCAGGCGAAGATGTCCCGTATTTCGACCGTGGCCGCCAGTTCACTGGCAACGTGATGCAACAATTTAGAGAGAAGGTGAGCTCCACTCAACTCAAGCTTGGGAATAGTCAGCCTAGTCCTGATGGGGGCGACCTTGCTCTTCCCTAACAAAAGCGAGACCTTGACCCGGCCATCGGCGTCAACTGTCCGCATATAGACTGACGCGGCGTAGCCTCGCTCCGACGCGTCACAAAAGCCATGCAGGCTGGCTCGATATTTCCCGGGTGGTAATATTCGACGAGGCAAGGCAATCCGATTGACTTCCTTAATCGATGAAAACAACTCGAGCCAATCATCCAATGGAGAGCCAAACAGCGGCTCGTCCCACGAGACGCCCAAAGTCCAAAGTCTTTGAAGAAGACACTTCGCAGAGAATATCACTGGACTGATCCAACCGCTTGGATCAAACATACGAGCTATTACGGACAACACCGTTCTCTTAGTCCAGACTTTTGGTATTTCCAAGTCCACTTGGAATGTGAAAATATCGGTTAGCGGCTGGTACTGCATGCCCAGCACCGCTATCCTGTTGGGATCATCCACATCCTCAAACAGGTGAGGGTTCTGTTGGTGATCCTCCGGGATCCCTTCTAGAACTTTAGGCTCATTAGACAACCACTTACGTAGCTCGTAGCCACCTGTCTTCAATATTTCAATCAATTCATCCCGCAGTAGGAGGGCCTCCTCAATACTTTGGGCTCCGGTGCACACGTCATCAACATACAAGTCACGTGACAGCACGGAAGCCCCACGGGGAAAGCGGATCCGTTCCCGCTCTGCCAATTCAAGCAATGATCTGATGGCGATATAGGGACTAGATTTCAAACCATAGGTGTTTGTATTGAGTTCATACACCGTCACAGGATCCTCAGGGCGCTCACGCCAGAGTATCAACTGGAATCGCCTGTCCTCAGGATGTATGACTGTCTGGCGGAACATCATCCGGATGTCCGCGCCAAAAACCACTTGATGTCTTCTAAAGTTCAAGATGATGTCAATTATGTCCCTATGCAATTTGGGACCCGAATGCAAACACAGATTCAACGAAACTCCGTTCGAAGTGGGTGCGGACCCATCAAAGACAGTCCGCAACTTGCCCGTTGAGGCCTTCACCACCGCGTGGTGGGGCAAAAAATAATGCTCAGTTGAGCTCCAATCAACTCGAGCCGGAGACATGTGACCCAAATCCTCGTACTCGCGCATAAATTCAATATATTTATCGCGAAGTACGTGGTCACGCTGCATACGTCGCTCCATGGACAGCAGTCGTTTCTCCGCAAGCGCCCTACTTTGCCCTAGGCTAGGACGAGAGGCAACAAAGGGTAACCTAGTTACAAACCGACCGGAGGGCAACCTCTCCGTGGTCGATCGAAAAAGGGCTTCGCACTCAGCGTGTTCCGGATCCATCCTGGAACTCATAGGTGGCTCCTCCACCTCCCAAAACCTTTGCATGGTCTTGGCCAAGGACGCAGATGCGACAACCGGTGGCTCCTCCGCGGTGCCATTATCAAACACAGGGCCCATCAGGGCAAAACCAAAGATAGTAGACACTGCCATCAGTGAAGACGAACCCAGAGCCTTCTGTGTACCCAACAAAATCCAACCCAATACGTCCGAGCCCAGGAGCAAGTCCACTGGGCCGGGATGAAAGACAAAGGGGTCGGCCAAATCCAGACCCGAAACCAAAGACAACACACCCGGCGGTATGTCTGTCGAGGGGTGCCAACCCGCAATGGTATCCATTACCATAGCCGAAGTCGTGATCCTCATTGTGGAGGACTTCAGCGAAGAAAAGGTGACAAGTGTCTGGCCCGTCAGACACTTCACTTGTATGCCACCAACTCCAAGAAGTGGCACAGGCGAGTCCTCCACGACTAAACCTAACTGGCGTGCCACTCGAGTGGTAACCAAACTGCTTTGAGCCCCTGAGTCCAACAGAGCTCTCAAATTAATGGCTTCCCCCCCACGACCCCATACGCGGACCACCGCGGTAGGGAGCAGAACCGTCCGCGGCTCTGTCCCAGCAAGGGAGCAAGCTAGTTACGGGCTCCCCACTCTCTCCAAACCAGGGGCGCGCCACTGACCCGGATAATATGGCGGGCGAGTGCACATCCCCATCTGAGGGGGGGCATAACCCGCGGCCCGGCCATACATATGGTACGGCGGGTGGTACTCCAGCCGTGGGTACTCGTGCAGCGGCGGAGAAAACCGCTGCGGCTGCATGTGGTGGGTAGTGGTAACCCGCGTGGAGGGGGGTGTCCCCACTCTCCCGTCCGATCTAGGGCCCCCGCCCATGGGGGCCCTATCCGGGGCCTGGCCAGCTACATACTGGCCATGACCTTGGGGCGCGTGGTCCCGGTCCGCCAAGACCCGCGCAGGTACGCGACCCCCCTCCCGAGGGGGGGTGCGACGAGCGAAGCCGCGTCCTCCGTCCGGTGGTGGAGGGCTTCGCGCAGGAGCGCCCCCGCCCATAGGGGACCCCTGCCTCAACATCCAGGTGCCATCCCCGTTGCGGTTCATGCAAAGCATCGCGTGGTGCCGCCCACGGCATGCACTGCATGGTATGGCACTGGGACAGTCACGTGCATAGTGACCGCCCAAACAATAAAAGCATAGTTCATGCCGCTTTGCCATGCGGCGCCTATCTTGTACTGGCAGTCTCTGCCAGTCCCTGCATTGCAGCAGGCTGTGGCCCATCCGGCCACATTGCAGGCAGTCCGCGTCCCTCGCGACTGCTGCCGTGTGTGCAACCCGCGCACCAGCTCCACGCGGTGGCGGTTGCCGTCCCTGTTGGGGCCTCCCTCGCCATGAGGGTTCCAAGGGCCTACGTTCAGGCGCTCTGGATGGCGCTGAGTCCGTCATGGTATTCTCAGCAGCCCGTGCCTCAAACTCCAAAAACTTCACCAAGTCAGTGAATGTTGGTAGGGTGGTGCTGTCCCGTTCCGCATTCTCGCGCTCAAATCGCGAGCGGATGTCATTGGGTAATTTGCCCAATACAATGTGCACCAACAAAAAAGACCATTGGTCCACCGGCAGCCCCAGTGTGCGGAGCGCGTTACAGGCCACTGTAACGGGCGTGAGCAACTGCAGGCGCAACTGTGCCCTGTTGGCCACCTTGGGCAGGGCCATCAACTGTGCGGCGTGCGCATCCGCTAACAAACGTAAGTTTTGGTAGCGGGAGTTCAATAACTCCCAAGCCGTATCGTACTGGTCGTCCTCCACCCGGAGGTGCTGGATGAGCGACCGCGCTTCATCCTCAAGAGTGGAGAGGAGGTAGGCCATCTTCTGGGCCTTCGACAAATCCTGTCGTGCTACGACCAGGGACTCAAACATATTTTTATATGCTACCCACTCCTCCATCCTACCCCCAAAGTGGGACAGCTGAAGGGTGGGGAGCCGACCAGTAACCGCTGGTCCTTCCTGTCTAACAGGTGTGCGAGGGGCTGGTCCGCCAGCCTGTCTCGCCCTTATTGCGGTCACCGCCTCCGCGATATCATCGTGCAGACTCAGGATCTGGTCCATGTCCGCCATGTGACCTGCGTAGGCCTCCGGGGTAAGATCGGCTTCGGTAAGCGCCGCCATGGCCGCTTCCGCGCTAATCAATCGTGAGTGGAGGTGATCCGCTCTTAGCAGTATGGCGCCCTCCCTGTCCTTCCGGGACAGGAGTCCTCCGGCCGTCACAAACCATCTCAATTCGTTGGCGAGTGTCGCCCTAGCATTGGAGGCCTTCGCCATCGCGTCAAGTCACAAACAAAAAATAACAAAAGGTAAATAAAAAACAACAAAATCAAGCAACTACACGAAGAACCGCGGTAGGTATGAGAATGGCACAAACCCGGAACGCACGGTACAAACCGCAAACAAATACAAAAAAGGTTACAAATATTCTTATACAAACAAACTAAGAAAAATCTAATAATTTTTACAAACAATTAATTATTTTTTTACAAACGAACAAATAGAGGGTAGATAAACTACGCTCTGCTACCAGAAAATGTGCAGAGCAACTACGCTCTGCTGCCAGAAAGTGTGGCAGAGAGAATCCGGACAAACGAAGCGGCGGGAAGAATTCTGTACCGGAACTTTACCGGGAAAAAATCTACCGGTAAAATTAAGTACCGGGAAAAATCTCCACGCGACACCACGCTTGTCCGACTAGAATCTAACTTAAGCTATACGCAGTCTGCTACCACCGTAGCTTATGAAGGGAGCTACAGGGCCCTATATGATAACCTAACCTATAAATTAAATACAATTGAACACTTACCAAATTAAATCTTCTTTCTCTTCGGATCCAAACTTGAGTGTCTTCGGGAAGGGGGAATTCCTAATCACCCTACCTAACCCTTGAGATCTCAATTCCCCAGGACAACTAAATAGATTTCTTCCCGTAGTTTCACTCGGGAACAGTCAGATGTGAACAGCCAGCCACGTTTCACCTCTCACAAGAAAAAGTCACAATAACAGAGTTTTTCACAAACACAAATTCAATAGTTATTTAACAAACAGGAAATTCACAATTATCACTCAAACTAAACAACAAGCAAAAGACGCGAGACCGCTCCGCGTATTAAAATCAAACCGATATCGCCCGGGACAATGCAATGGCGGACCACACACGCGACGCCATCCACGCGAGCAGTGTGAAAACCCCGAACGCCCTCTGGCGGCAGCAATGCGAAACGCCCGCGTTTAGTTTTACCCAATATATTACAAACAATAAGTTAATTCTAAGATTTCTACCTGTCAACAGTCATCACAATTTGCGAGACCGTTCCAAAATAATATAACATTAAGTACGTAGTACAAAAATTCAACTTATCTCCCAGCCTGTATTTCAGAAATATATTTATCCGTTAAGGTTGCTACAAAGACGTGTTACGTTGATAATGAGAGTGATATGTTCCCTCGATCTCCGCATTGTAAAATAAGGATGGTTCAGAATAGACAAGACACTTACTGGTGGTTCCCGACATTGGGAGACCTGCACACTGGTTAAGTTCAAGCCAAGCTTTTCCAGTCAGTGCCAATAACAACCTAAAATAAAGTTTTTATGTCATGGATAATTAAGAAACTAGAAATGAAGAAGAATAAAATCTTTAGATAAGGAAGTGCTTATAATTATAGATAAATCGATCGTAAATTATATATCAATCAGTTTATAGCGAAGGCTGACGATGATTATGATGGTGAAGATAAGGACAGGAATAAACGCTTGATAGATGGCATGGAGAGAAGCAAATTGAAAAAATGTGGTAGAGTGATGTTGCCTTACGAAAAAAAGCTAACAAAACGTGGTCACATAAAAAATGATACTTCTGTGATATTTTTTTTCTATTTCTACGTTCCTGGATTGACAGCCCAATTTTTCGCGTTAGTGATGTGATTTTTCTGCGCTAAATCTTTGAAAAGGCTAGATTATAAAAGATTTTTGGGCCTCAAGGTTGATTTTTATTGCGATATAATAACCTATATTATGGAACTAGCTTTAGCCCTCAGCTTCGCCCGCGTGAATTTAGTACCTAACATAATAGGAGTGGAATTTCCAATATTCCTTTTCTCAGAACCTCTTTGCAAACAAGTTTCTACGTTCAGTGGTTCCTTCTATGTGTTGATATATTAATCAATCAGCATCCAATTTGGCAGGTATATAATAGATGTTGGTACATAATGACAGTATAATAGAGACCTCACATAATTCTGTATAACTATGCGCTAAGATAATCTCGTTGCTGTCGGCATTAGTCAGCAATTAGTTGCGGTTAATTAGTGATCCTGATCCGACTAATTTGACAGGTGAGCTGCTTACACACACGTCATTTTAGTAATCCGATATACTATATCCTAACTAATATTATAAATGCGAAAGTGTGTTTGTTTGTTGGTTTGTTTGTTTGTTACCTCTTCACGCTTTATCTACTGAACCAATCTTCCTGAAAATTCGCATACACATAGCTGGAAGTACGGAGAAGGACAACGGGTACCTTTCATCCCGGGAAAAAGCACAGTTCCCGTGGGATATTCAGGCGGGCGAAGCCGCGGGCAAAAGCTAGTTGGTTATAAGTGAAACACTAATCTTCTAGCTATTCCGCAGAGCTAAGGACAAGAAGGACTTGAGCATGTTAATCGCTAACCTTCACTAGTTGGAGAGGCACCTTTTGAAGAAGAAGAATCTTCTATGCTAAGTTTATTTCATGGTTCTACTCGATTTTTGTCTATATCATTGTGCAGAACAACTACGCTCTGCTGCCAGAAAATGTGCGCAGAGAATCCGGACAAACGAAGCGGCGGGAAGAATTCTGTACCGGAACTTCACCGGGAAAAAACCACCGGTAAAAATAAGTACCGGGAAAAAATCTCCACGCGACACCACGCTTGTCCGACTAGAATCTAACCTAACCTATACGCAGTCTGCTACCACCGTAGCTTATATAGGGAGCTACGGGGCCCTATATACTAACCTAACTTAATAACTACAATTCAAACCACTTACCAAATTGAATCTTCTTAATCTTCGGATCCAACTTCGAGTGTCTTCGGAAGAGGAGGGGGTTGTTCCCTAAATCACCCAACCTACCCCATGAGATCTCAATCCCCGAAAAAATACCTGATCCGTCTAGCAGTTCCACTCGGCAACAGATTTCGGCGTCCCCAGGCAGCCACGTTTCGCATCTCACAAGAAACAGTCAAAGTAAAAGGTTTCACAAACACAAATGTTCAATAGTTATTTAACAAACAGGAAATTCACAAATATAACTCAAACTAGTTAACAAGCAAAAGACGCGAGACCTCCCGCGTATTAAAATCAAACCGATATGTCAGGACAAAAAGCGACCGTCCGCCATGCCATTCACGCGAGCAATTTCATGCGGCGCGGCCTCCCGCGCGATGTCCAAACAATACTGAATTCAAAATGGTCGCTCGCGACTGCCGACGCCGGCCGAGCGGGCGACGACGCTACTAATATGAAACTACTGCACGCGCTAGAATATTACGGCGGCGAACGGACAAAACAACATAGATTTTATTACAAACATCCCCCCGTCCCGGTCTGAGAAGCAGACCGCTAGCTTACTCTACGGGAAGGCGGGCGAGAGAGGTCACAGCTCTCCTCAAAATCGAACCGTCGACCAACACCTCAGCCACACGCGGAGTGCCATCTCCGCCAAGAATCAAACGTAATATGCGAGCTCGTCGCCAAAGCAATGAGGGCAAATTTGCCTCTTTTAACAATACTAAATCACCCTCCCTGGGAGGCTCAGTCCTGTCTGTCCACTTCACTCTTTGCTGCAGCAAATGCAAATATTCAAGCGACCAGCGACGCCAAAAGTCCTGGCTCATTTGCTGCAACATTTGAAAACGCGACAACCGATATACGCGTTCATCCTTCCACGGGTATTCGGGCAGGGCATTCAACGGCCCTCCCACCAAAAAATGACCAGGGGTGAGAGCTTCCAAGTCATTTGGATCTGGAGATAGCGGACAGAGAGGACGAGAGTTGAGGACCGCCTCAACTTTACAAAACACTGTGGCCAGCTCTTCAAAAGTTAGAGCCGTTTCTCCGATAATGCGGCGGAGGTGGGTCTTTGCGGATTTCACAGCCGCTTCAAAAATCCCTCCCCAATGGGGGCAACTTGGGGGACTAAACTTCCAGGTTATTCCCCTTTGGGCAGCAATTTGACTTAAACTAGTACAATTTTTATCAATAAACACAGAAACATCCTTAAGATAATTTACAGTTCCTTTATAGTTTGTGCCATTGTCAGACCTAATAAGGGAAGGTAGACCTCGACGCGAAACAAAGCGATCCAACGCGGCGACGAAGGCCTCCGTAGTCAGAGCCGATACCACCTCCAAATGGACAGCCTTGGTGGCCAAACAAACAAATACACACAAATAGCCCTTCACAATACGGGCATTACGAAAGGGAGAAGCCTTGATCGAAAAGGGACCGGCAAAATCGGTTCCAACGCCGTCAAACGGTCTCGAAGGTCGGATTCGATCAGCGGGCAAATCACCCATCTGTGGTTGCATCGTGGATGCCTTCAACCTATAACATGCAATACATCGAAACAGGACACTACGGATTGCTCTTCGGGCAGACAAAATCCAAAACTCGCGTTGCAAAATAGCCAACAAAGCATTGCACCCAGCATGGGCGTTACGAATGTGTCGATCAGACACCAAAAGCTGCACCAAGGGTCCGCCCTTGGGCAACAACAGAGGATGGCGAGTCTCATATGGAAGATCCGCCTTCCGGAGCCTGCCTCCAACCCGAAGAAGCCCATCCGAGTCGATGTACGGGTTCAAACGAGCGACCGCGCCCTTCAACTTAGCGCGTCCGTCGCGCAAAATACGAAGCTCTGACTCAAACCGTCCGGTCTGCACGACACGGACCCAATGCAACAATGCGCTCCGGCGCTCTTCTGCACCTGCAATCGGCTCCAACCGCTTTGCCTGTGGGTTTCTACAATTATGTATGAAACGCTTAATCCAACTGGTAACACCCAGAAGCTTATCCAAGCTACTATACCGAGCAAGTAGCCAATCCGGCTCCGACGTCGTCTCAGCGACTACAGCATGTACACGGAGCCCAGTCAAACTCAAAGAAGTAACATCTGTCTGACAGACAGGCCAAGATGTTTCTGATCCCATCAGCCACTCTGGACCCCACCAGAGCGGGTGTGACACCAATTCTGGTGCCGTACAACCTCGGGAAGCACAGTCCGCTGGGTTAAGCTCTCCCGGCACATGTCTCCATGTTATATCAATTCCAATATTTTGAATTTGGGAAACCCTGTTTCCAACAAAAACCTCCAAGGTATGTGGGGCCGCGCGCAACCATGCAAGCGCGACCTGGCTATCCGACCAGGCGAAGATGTCTCGTATCTCGACCGTGGCCGCCAGCTCACTGGCAACGTGATGCAACAATTTAGAGAGAAGGTGAGCTCCACTCAACTCAAGCTTGGGAATAGTCAGCCTAGTCCTGATGGGGGCGACCTTGCTCTTCCCTAACAAAAGCGAGACATTGACCCGGCCATCGGCGTCAACTGTCCGCATATAGACTGACGCGGCGTAGCCTCGCTCCGACGCGTCACAAAAGCCATGCAGGCTGGCTCGATATTTCCCGGGTGGCAATATTCGACGAGGCAAGGCAATCCGATTGACTTCCTTAATCGATGAAAACAACTCGAGCCAATCATCCAATGGAGAGCCAAACAGCGGCTCGTCCCACGAGACGCCCAAAGTCCAAAGTCTCTGAAGAAGACACTTTGCAGAGAATATCACTGGACTGATCCAACCGCTTGGATCAAACATACGGGCTATTACGGACAACACCGTTCTCTTAGTCCAGACCTTTGGTATTTCCAAGTCCACTTGGAATGTAAAAATATCGGTTAGCGGCTGGTACTGCATGCCCAGCACCGCTATCCTGTTGGGATCATCCACATCCTCAAACAGGTGAGGGTTCTGTTGGTGATCCTCCGGGATCCCTTCTAGAACTTTAGGCTCATTAGACAACCACTTACGTAGCTCGTAGCCACCTGTCTTCAATATTTCGATCAATTCATCCCGCAGTAGGAGGGCCTCCTCAATACTTTGGGCTCCGGTGCACACGTCATCAACATACAAGTCACGTGACAGCACGGAAGCCCCACGGGGAAAGCGGATCCGTTCCCGCTCTGCCAATTCAAGCAATGATCTGATGGCGATATAGGGACTAGATTTCAAACCATACGTGTTTGTATTGAGTTCATACACCGTCACAGGATCCTCAGGGCGCTCACGCCAGAGTATCAACTGGAATCGCCTGTCCTCAGGATGTATGACTGTCTGGCGGAACATCATCCGGATGTCCGCAGCAAAAACCACTTGATGTCTTCTAAAGTTCAAGATGATGTCAATTATGTCCCTATGCAATTTGGGACCCGAATGCAAACACAGATTCAACGAAACCCCGTTCGAAGTGGGTGCGGACCCATCGAAGACGGTCCTCAATTTGCCTGTTGAGGCCTTCACCACCGCGTGGTGGGGCAAAAAATAATGCTCAGTTGAGCTCCAATCAACTCGAGCCGGAGACATGTGACCCAAATCCTCGTACTCGCGCATAAATTCAATATATTTATCGCGAAGTACGTGGTCACGCTGCATGCGTCGCTCCATGGACAGCAGTCGTTTCTCCGCAAGCGCCCTACTTTGCCCTAGGCTAGGACGTGTAGCAACAAATGGTAATCTAGTTACAAACCGACCGGAGGGCAACCTCTCCGTGGTTGATCGAAAGAAGGCTTCGCACTCAGCGTGTTCCGGATCCATCCTGGAACTCATAGGTGGCTCCTCCACCTCCCAAAACCTTTGCATGGTCTTGGCCAAGGACGCTGATGCGACGACCGGTGGCTCCTCCGCGGTGCCATTATCAAACACAGGGCCCATCAGGGCGAAACCAAAGATAGTAGACACTGCCATCAGTGAAGACGAACCCAGAGCTTTCTGGGTACCCAACAAAATCCAACCCAATACGTCCGAGCCCAGGAGCAAGTCCACTGGGCCGGGATGAAAAACAAAGGGGTCGGCCAAATCCAGACCCGAAACCAAAGACAACACACCCGGCGGTATGTCTGTCGAGGGGTGCCAACCCGCAATGGTATCCATTACCATAGCCGAAGTCGTGATCCTCATTGTGGAGGACTTCAGCGAAGAAAAGGTGACAAGTGTCTGGCCCGTCAGACACTTCACTTGTATGCCACCAACTCCAAGAAGTGGCACAGGCGAGTCTTCCACGACTAAACCTAACTGGTGTGCCACTCGAGTGGTAACCAAACTGCTTTGAGCCCCTGAGTCCAACAGAGCTCTCAAATTAATGGCTTCCCCCACGACCCCATACGCGGACCACCGCGGTAGGGAGCAGAACCGTCCGCGGCTCTGTCCCAGCAAGGGAGCAAGCTAGTTACGGGCTCCCCACTCTCTCCAAACCAGGGGGCGCCACTGACCCGGATAATATGTCGGGCGAGTGCACATCCCCATCTGAGGGGGGGCAGAACCCGCGGCCCGGCCATACCTATGGTACGGCGGGTGGTACTCCAGCCGTGGGTACTCGTGCAGCGGCGGAGAAAACCGCTGCGGCTGCATGTGTTGGGTATTGGTAACCCGCGTGGAGGGGTGTCCCCACTCTCACGTCCGATCTAGGGCCCCCGCCCATGGGGGCCCTATCCGGGGCCTGGCCAGCCACATACTGGCCACGACCTTGGGGCGCGGGGTCCCGGTCCGCCAAGACCCGCGCCGGTCCGCGACCCCCCTCCCGAGGGGGGGTGCGACGAGCGAAGCCGCGTCCTCCGTCCGATGGTGGAGGGCTTCGCGCAGGAGCGCCCCCGCCCATAGGGGACCCCTGCCTCAACAACCGGGGGCCATCCCCGTTCCGGTTCATGCAGAGCATCACGTGGTGCAGCCCACGGCATGCACTGCATGGTATGGCTCTGGGACAGTCACGTGCATAGTGACTGCCCAAACAGTAAAAGCAAAGTTCATGCCGCCTTGCCATGCGGCGCCGATCCTGTACTGGCAGTCTCTGCCAGTCCCTGCATTGCAGCAGGCTGTGGCCCATCCGGCCACATTGCAGGCAGTCCGCGTCCCTCGCGACTGCTGCCGTGTGCGCAACCCGCACACCAGCTCCACGCGGTGGCGGTTGCCGTCCCTGTTGGGGCTTCCCTCTCCATGAGGGTTCCAAGGGCCTGCGTTCAGGCGCTCTGGATGGCGCTGAGTCCGTCATGGTATTCTCAGCGGCCCGTGCCTCAAACTCCAAAAACTTCACCAAGTCAGTGAATGTTGGTAGGGTGGTGCTATCCCGCTCCGCATTTTCGCGCTCAAACCGCGAGCGGATGTCATTGGGTAATTTGCCCAATACAATGTGCACCAGCAAAAAGGACCATTGGTCCACCGGCAGCCCCAGTGTGCGGAGCGCGTTACAGGCCACTGTAACGGGCGTGAGCAACTGCAGGCGCAACTGTGCCCTGTTGGCCACCTTGGGCAGGGCCATCAACTGTGCGGCGTGCGCATCCGCTAACAAACGTAAGTTTTGGTAGCGGGAGTTCAATAACTCCCAAGCCGTATCGTACTGGTCGTCCTCCACCCGGAGGTGCTGGATGAGCGACCGCGCTTCATCCTCAAGAGTGGAGAGGAGGTAGGCCATCTTCTGGGCCTTCGACAAATCCTGTCGTGCTACGACCAGGGACTCAAACATATTTTTATATGCTACCCACTCCTCCATCCTACCCCCAAAGTGGGACAGCTGAAGGGTGGGGAGCCGACCAGTAACCGCTGGTCCTTCCTGTCTAACAGGTGTGCGAGGGGTTGGTCCGCCAGCCTGTCTCGCCCTTATTGCGGTCACCGCCTCCGCGATATCATCGTGCAGACTCAGGATCTGGTCCATGTCCGCCATGTGACCTGCGTAGACCTCCGGGGCAAGTTCGGCTTCGGTAAGCACCGCCATGGCCGCTTCTGCGCTACTCAATCGTGAGTGGAGGTGATCCGCTCTTAGCAGTGTGGCGCCCTCCCTGTCCTTCCGGGACAGGAGTCCTCCGGCCGTCACAAACCATCTCAGTTCGTTGGCGAGTGTCGCCTTAGCATTGGAGACCTTCGCCATCGCGTCAAGTCACAAACAAACAAACAAATAAGAAAAGATAAAAAAGGTAAATAAAGAACAAAATCAAGCAACAACACGAAAAACCGCGGTAGGTATGAGAATGGCACAAACCCGGAGCGCACGGTACAAACCGCAAACAAATACAAAAAGGTCACAAATATTCTTATACAAACAAACTAAGAAAAATCTAATAATTTTTACAAACAATTAATTATTTTTTACAAACGAACAAATAGAGGGTAGATAAACTACGCTCTGCTACCAGAAAATGTGCAGAACAACTACGCTCTGCTGCCAGAAAATGTGCGCAGAGAATCCGGACAAACGAAGCGGCGGGAAGAATTCTGTACCGGAACTTCACCGGGAAAAAACCACCGGTAAAAATAAGTACCGGGAAAAAATCTCCACGCGACACCACGCTTGTCCGACTAGAATCTAACCTAACCTATACGCAGTCTGCTACCACCGTAGCTTATATAGGGAGCTACGGGGCCCTATATACTAACCTAACTTAATAACTACAATTCAAACCACTTACCAAATTGAATCTTCTTAATCTTCGGATCCAACTTCGAGTGTCTTCGGAAGAGGAGGGGGTTGTTCCCTAAATCACCCAACCTACCCCATGAGATCTCAATCCCCCGAAAAAATACCTGATCCGTCTAGCAGTTCCACTCGGCAACAGATTTCGGCGTCCCCAGGCAGCCACGTTTCGCATCTCACAAGAAACAGTCAAAGTAAAAGGTTTCACAAACACAAATGTTCAATAGTTATTTAACAAACAGGAAATTCACAAATATAACTCAAACTAGTTAACAAGCAAAAGACGCGAGACCTCCCGCGTATTAAAATCAAACCGATATGTCAGGACAAAAAGCGACCGTCCGCCATGCCATTCACGCGAGCAATTTCATGCGGCGCGGCCTCCCCGCGCGATGTCCAAACAATACTGAATTCAAAATGGTCGCTCGCGACTGCCGACGCCGGCCGAGCGGGCGACGACGCTACTAATATGAAACTACCGCACGCGCTAGAATATTACGGCGGCGAACGGACAAAACAACATAGATTTTATTACAAACAATCATGTTCTGTAACATGTAACAACTATAAGACATATTGTAAAGCGACATCTTTGGAGAAAATGCAGCAGTGGAGTTTGTTGCGCCGCCGACTCTACTCCACTTACGCTTTGGAGGCGGTAGTAACTTTGGCTTTAAGTAATTTTCTGACGTCAACTAACATAGTATGTATATGAAGATTTTTAAGTTCTATTTCAAGCCTATTTAAATAAAGTTATTTTAATTAATTAATTCAATGATATCTCTGGCCTAATAATAAAAGAATGACCTATACTGCCGGATAAAATATCTAAAAGCGTTGATTGATTTGTATAACATTACTGAGAATACAGTCTGCAAAAAAGGGCGCTGATTTCATAATTTATACCTATTCAGAGAGAAACACTCGCATTTCTGAAACAGCAACAGCTGCGCGTCCCAGCACGCGTAACGAAAAGGGCATGGCGATTCATAAATATAAAATGTACTGCGGACCTTGTTAGGACCTTTCTGGCCGTAGATCTGTAGGAAAATAGACTGAATCTAACTTCGTATCTTAGCAGATAACTTATCTAGATTTTTCTGTTTCTCTTTCCGAATAACCGAATAACCGTATCGATACAAAATTGGACGCAGACTGGTTGGGATGAAACTGCTGAACGTATAAATGTGAGACAAGTTCTTCATATATCGATAAAGGAATTTTGTAATAAGGGTGGTATTTCTAATCTGAGGAAGTAAAATGGGAGAAAAACAATTCACGGCAAATAGGTTAACTTTATTTGATCGCGTGTGTTTGAAAGTCTATGGCTACAAAAACATCGTCAGGGCTCTCCACGACAGTATCTCAATTACCTGGACAATGAGCCTTAATAGGGACCCGGGATGATGGATAGGGGGAATTCTCTTAACATGCTCCCGGATTCTTTTGGGAGAACCCGGGACAGGTGTTGTTTGAAATTTATGATTGAGGCGTGAACTTTGGGGAGATATTTTTCTCTTTTCATTCGTTCTCTCTGGAACTTCGTATTATAAACATTTATTGTTCTATTAGCTACGCCCCGGGACTCTACCCCCTTAAAAATTTTGCGATAAATAATACCTTATGTGCTATTAAAGTACCCTTGTTCCAAATTTTTTCACAATCTGTCTAGGCAAATTAGCAGACACATCCAAATGAAAATATACGCGTTATTTTACAAGCCAAAAGGACTCTTCCTTTTTGCCTCTCAATCGCACATTCTCAATTGAATTTATTTTCCGTTCAAACATTCAATAGAGCATTCTTGTTATTGTCATATAAATCCAGTTGTATTATATTATTTGGATATCTGTGATTATATTGGCAGGTTATTCAGTGAAATAGTTAAAAACGAAATATCATAATGTAATCAATATATTGTAATTACCTATTCGAATCGGATCAAAGTAACCATGCAAAGCATTGATGAATGGAAGGGACACCTCAGGGGTCAATCACAGGCCCACTTACCTTAAACGACTCTGAATATGTCACAGTCATTGGCATCCAATCAGAAGTGAAACTAATTTAATCTAATGCAAGGTTTGATACAACTTACATCCGCAGATGTATATGTTACTAGATAACGCATAGTCGTGAGTCGTTTTTCTATGAAATCGAACAAGTGTATTGTATATTGATTACGTGCTGAGTCACATCTGACCAGCTGATAATTCGTATGTCTTTAGTTTTCAATACGAAGGCAAATCAGTGCATGAGGCTATATTACTCGTACTTTCTTGTTATATGATAAACACGGTCATAAGGTCAATCTACCTAAACACCTAGTAACAGAGTTTTTGCTTTATAGCGAAACTTCGTCGGGAATCCGATAGTCATCTTTTCCACGACACAGGCTTGCTTACTGTGGGCCGTTGAGTGTTGTCAATGTATGTCTGTGTATTACTACCAATGTATGTCTATTAATACAACTTGAGGGACGAAAGCGGAGATGGGAACGGAAGTTCCAGAGTAATTAACTAGATGGCGCCCGATCGCCGATGGAGTCGTTTGTGAGTCGTTGCGCTGATTGAGATTAGTTGCGTCGATTGTAACGTGATTCCATTTTGCAGTACTTTTAAAATTGTTGACAATTTTTTTTACAGCCTTAGTGATTTCTTAGACCTCTATACAATGTGTCCCGTCATCAGTGTCGGAGCCTTTAATGGTAGGTATGTTATGTTTTTTTTTCTTTTTTAACTTTTGTTTAAAAATAAAAAATAAACATTTTCATGGGCTAGTTTATTCACAAGAAGCTAATAATTAAAAAAAAATAAAAAAAAATGTTTTTTTTTTTGTTTTTGCGTTTTTTCTTTTGTTTGCCTTTCATATTGAAACAACTTTCTCATTTTATTGTTGTCTACATGATTAGCTTTTAAATGAGACCTATTTTATTTCGATTGAATAGTTACGATTGAATTAGTACAAGAGCCCGAAAAAAACAAAATGGCTGCCATTTTACTACAGTAGAAGAAAAAAAGTTATGGGTGGTGATTTGTTTATAAAAAAATGCCATATAACATACCATTAAAGGCTCCGACACTGATGACGGGACACATTGTATACTTATATTTTTAAACCATTTACATCAAATGTCATGGCATTTGTAACATCTTATAGTAATACCAAGTTTTTGAGCAAATAAAGATATAAATATAATGTATATTGTAGTCTAGATGTAAAAATCGCATTTTTCATGTATCTTTTTGCATTTACGTGGGCAAACTTTTTTTTTGTGAGTTTTTTTCCTCTTTTTTTGTCTTTTCGTTTACGTAAACTTGAATCTCCCCCGTATTGGTTGTTTATTTTGCGACTTTGATATTTTCCTGAAATTAATTAAGGAGGAAAGCCCATAATCAATTTTGTATTCAAAATAATTTACTTTCCTCGAAAATAAAATGAATCCGAGAATTGAACGTAATACAAGTTAATGGAGTTCAACGCTATCCAATCATTTTACTAAGATAAAATAAAATCAATAAAGTCAAAGTTATTAATAATATTTTTAAAGAGAGCATAAATACATGCGACAATAGTGAAGACCATACCGAGAAAATATACCTTTGCATATTTTTTTTCAGAATATTACTTAAGCGGGAAAGCACTTCTTTTCGAGATAAATAGTCCTTTTCACGCCGTTCCAGGTCACCCATGTATCTAATTTCATCGAAACCCGTCCAGCAGGTTTTGCGTAATTGAACAAACCTATTTACATCGGAACTTTCCCTAATTACATAAGTGAAATAACTTTTAAAATTGTCTTCAAAATAAAGTACTTTACCAGTTACTGCAAACATTTGGCAATGAACATAACGATGGAATAAATTTTTGAAATAAAAAGATAAAAATATTTGGGTTGAGTTCTTCACTGGTATTAGAGTCCATAAAAATAAGTATCTACTTACTGTTTACAGCTTATAAACTATTACTTATTACGAGGTCGATAGTCAAGTTGTGTAAGTAAAGTCAATAATAAATCCGGTCAAGTGTGAGTTGAACTCACTCTAACATACGTTGGGTTACGCACTCTCGAACAATATTAGTTTTTTAACACATCAAAATCAGACCTAGACCTATATTCACTTATGTAGAACAATAAGCAAAGTCAAAGGACGAAATATATCTATAAAGAAGAGCGAAAGACAAAATTATTCCAAAAACGGATGGAAAAAAAACATACACCGAGGGTTCCGTACACGCAAAGCATCTCACATTACAGCTCTAACTAAAATACCATCTAGTTTCAAAAACAAACTTAACTTTGCAGTTCGATTCCTAGGATTAATACTGCATTGAGCGCAAAAATAAGTTTGTAACACTTTTTTTTAGAGTTCCAACAACACATTTACAATTTTCAGATTTATTCCTGTACAAGTACTGTTAGACCTTGCTTTTTGCCAAATTTAATAATTTTAGATCAACGGGAAGTACCCCATAGGTTTTGACAGCTGCCTGAAATCGCAAAATATGGAAAAATTCTTAACATTTACGCTAATAACTCCTAATCGCGTTGACGTGTAACTTTGATTATTTTTATGCTGAAAGAGACTGTGGATCTGCCGATTCGATATTTATTTAAACTTGATACCTCTAAGCGTTTCTGAAAAAAAAAGTTTGACAGACAGACGGACAACAAAGTGACCTTATAAGTGTTCTGTTTTTGCCTTTTGAGGTACGGAACCCTAAAAATGACTTTGAATTTACTTATAGGTCTTATGGGTCTACTTCCTTAGCTACGCCAAGGTACGTAGTACTTATATTAATTCTGTGGCCAAGGTAAAGCCTCGTTCAAATGCTAGTAGGTACTGAAAAAGCACCCAGTTCTTGAAGTTTTCTTGTTGTTTCGTTGTAGGTATTCCATAAGTCTCTTAAAAAATATATATATTTTGTAATTTATGTCCAATCGAAGTATTCTCCAGCGAATTAAGTTAACGACGCCTTTGACTGCTCAAAATTATTCAGATTCTGAGGGAAAATCAGTATTTTTATTAATTGATCAAAGGAAAATTTCTCATTTCTCCTCAGTAATATCTTTGTATCTGGGCAGAAATAAATAGAAAATACCTACGTAACTTGTTGGTTTTATCATGTGATATCCAGACTTTGACATTTTCAAATCAAATCAAAATTTCTTTATTGTAGGCACTTTTTCATCTCGATAACTAATTATATAATCATAGTGTGTTGTGCTTTGTTGTCCGTCTGTCTGTCGGTCGTTGTGGAAATCCTTGGGGGAGGCTTTTGTCCAGCAGTGGACGTCTTTCGGCTGAGAGAGAGAGAGAGTGTGTGTTATAAGTCTTAAAGCTACAAACTACTAGCATTTCGGAACGACCACTGCCGAGAAGAAATTTTGAAAGAAACTCATGAAGCAGTCTTCTCAATTATATATTTTTTACGAATTATAAGTAGGTACATGCATAGATCATGAATTCTTAAATATCTATACTAATTTAATAAAGCTAATAATCTGTTTGAATTTGCTCTCTTCTCCGGAACTAAGGGCCGACTTGATAAAATATTCCAGTGTTTGATAGGCTTTGTCATTTCAAGACTTTGACACACGATTTTTAGCCAGAAATGCTCACTTGGAAATTACATGTAAAGTACCTATTAGTTGACTGGGAATTTTCCGTTTTTGATTTTTCTCTCAAACTAGATCCAGAGGTGTTTGCGTTGCCATAAAACGGAACACCTGTTTTTTCGTGCGCACGGTTCGTCAACGCTTTAAATTCACGTAGAAATCCGGAATTTTTCCTTTTTTCGTGCACAAAATCCCTTTGTGACTCCACGCATAAAGTACAAAGGTATCACTGAAATATTTGGATATAAAAATAACACCAAAATAAAAGCGTGTTTTATAGTAAAAACTGCATGTTATTTGGATAATGCTTTCAAGGCAAAAAAATATAACTAATTATATCCGTATACAAACAAAAATATGACCAAATTCCAATTAATAGTAAAGTTGTGTGTAGTGCTTAATATTATCATTAACTAGCTTTAGCCCGCGGCTTTGCCCGCGTGACTATTCCAAGGGAACAGTCCTTTTTCCCGAGATGAAAGGTACCCTATGTCCTTCTCCGTACTTCTAACTATGTGTACGTAAAATTTCAGGAAGATTGGTTCAGTAGATGAAGCGTGAAGAGGTAACAAACAAATAAACAAACATACTTACTTTCGTTTCGGAAGCCAAGATCCACTTTGGGGTCACTGAGCCAGCAGAGTAAGTAAGTAACAATAGCTTCGAAAATAAACAAACGATTAACTAAAGCACATTTTAAGTAATCTGTGCCCACGGGAAAAAGGCGTGATAATATGTATGTTATATATATATAATTTTAAGTAATTTAGTACCATAATCATACCGGTAATATTATGTTCTCCATATTTCCCATGTTGTCACTTAAATTTGTTGAATAAGTCTGTTAACTTACACTTAGAGGGGAGAGGCTGGTGTACTGAGATACAGGCTCTGCTTAGTTCAGACACCAGTCTCTCACAATCTTATAGATACTGTTATACTTGACCTTATACTTCCTATTTCTGTAAATTTATGTTAGATTGTAGAGAGAAATAAAGTAATTTTGAATTTGAATTTGAATGTATGTATAAACTAAAGCCGGTACAAAACTTAATTAGTAATTAATACTCACTATTGATTAAATTTTCCATTAGTTATACAACTCTCCTCTTTTATAGAGCTATTGGGAGCTGTTATGTTAATTGTCAATTTACTTTGGTATACTAATTGGTAATTAGATGTTTTTGTGGCTGATAAAATAAAATACGGACAAATCACACAGATCGAGCTAGCCCCAAACAGAGTTTCTATACTATGTTATACTACTGCACTAGCTCAATGATACTACATACATACATACATAGAATCACGTTTTTATCCCTTACGAAGTAGACAGAGCCAACAGTCGCGAGACTCGAAGGCCACGCTTAGCTGAATAGTGGGCTCTCTGATGGAATGGAGATTCAGGTATAGTGACAGGTTCTATGACATCGCCTATGAGTGGAAGAATCCCCAGTTTAAAGCCCTTTCCCTCGATTACCTTTTACAATCTGCGCAGGAAGAGAAGCAGCTGGCACATTCTATGTTTTTGTTTCGCTCCCAGACCAGTATGGAAGCAATGATACTATATATTATAATCGATAAACATCCAAGGTCCAGGCCAATCTGAAAGTGGCCATTTTCCATCTGGATCCGACTGAGTCTTGAACCCGGGACCCTGTGGTTTAGAGGTAAGGGCTATACCATTGCGCTACAGAGGCCGACATTACCAGCTTTTAAAAACTAACAACACGAAACAATGTGACTCTGAATACCAAATTGTCACTCGTGTTTAAATCTTGATACTTCATAACTTTTGAAAGGAATTAACAGTGAAATTCTATACTTATAACAAATCTGAAGAGTTTGAACGCTCTAATCTCTGAAACAAATACACGGATTTGAAGAATAGTTACAGAACTATTCTATAGTATAGTAGTAGTAGTATAGTATAGCCAGAATCTCGAAAATCCTAGGGGAGCAAAGCTGTGGGAGCTCTCTCTCAGCCGAAAGCCGTCCACTGCTGGACAAAGGCCTCCCCCAAGGATTTCCACAACGACCGGTCTTGCGCTGCCCGCATCCATGCGCATCCCGCGACCTTCACCAGGTCGTCGGTCCACCGAGTGGGAGGCCTGCCAACACTACGTTTTCCGGTTCGTGGTCGCCACTCGAGAACTTTTCTGCCCCAACGACTATCTGTTCTACGAGCTATGTGCCCCACACACATGGGGCACAGTTAATATAAAATAATATTTTGAACGTTAGCAGTATGCCTGTACTGACGTTAAAAATCCTGAATTTAGGAAAGTGAGGCATTTAGTAAAATTTGGTATGACTTTTCGTAAAGAAGAAATCGTCCCAATAATAATTTATAAAATTCCACACGTGAATTAGGAACTAATTGCCGTCATCTTTTATACCGTCCGGTCAGCAGGCTGGTCTCTCGATTTTATAACGACGCTTTACAATTCTTTGAAAAGTTCGTCAGTGTCATGACCAAGACCTTTTACAAAAGTTTGCCTGATGTTCAAAATGCCAACCTCAATAATATAGCCTTGTCTGTAGATTATATTACAGAGATAATATGCTTAATTCCCAAGACCCAAGCTCATAAATCTGCCAAGGGTGAGCGGGACTATCCAGGACGTTTCAATAATCTAGTCGGTGCGATAATAGTCAGTAAATCATACCTGACCTAACTTGGCTTATCAGACTGATTCATATCATCAAATTGTATAGTTATTATCCTACTTATTTTATCTACTTACTTATATGGACCTAAATGTTTGAGAATATAAAAAAAAGGCTTTCTTAGGCGACCAAGACCGTTTTATGAGTTTCTTTTGGCATTTCTTCTCAGCAGTAGTCGTTCTGAAATGCTAGTAGTTTGTAGCTTTGAGACTTATAATCTACTATGATTATATAATTAGTTTTCGACATTAAATGCGCTTTCTTCGAAGGCCAAGTTTCAATGAAAACATTTTAATTTTGAGGGCCTTTTACATGAGCTGTCTGAGCCACCGCCATTTCTTTTTCTCTAAAATAAAACATCAGAATTTCTCTCTGTCAACTTCAATAAGTGTTTTCATTAAGGCGATCACTCCAATTTATTATCACAAAACAGATCCATACTTATCAAAGTAAATGAAACGTAATACCCTCAGGAGGGGGATGATGAAAATGGCGGGAAAGCCGCAAAAATGCCGTGATTCTAACTTTTGTTTCGCTCCAATTTCGTTTTAATTTAGTTAATGGACTTTGGCAGGCTTGAGTCGCTCCTGAATAACTCTGAATGGTGTGCATTTCAGTTTTCAATGCTGTTAGGGCTTAGAGGTAACAACTTTCTATCACGTTTTTGGATTTAGATCCCCGACTAGCGTCACACAACCGCCCGTTTGTTAAATACAAATTTTAAAAAGGAAGTACCTACTCAAAATGTATTTACTTTACCAGTTTGAACAAAATTTGGTTTCTTGATACGGAAAAGGACAGAATATTTTGGCAATTCATATCTCTGGCAAAAGTAACTCAAAATAGTCCCGATACTTTTAAATTTATTAATACGTCAAAGTAACAGAATTATTATTGTCATTCTATAGATTTTATCCGTACTTTAGATATTTAAACATCAATCAAATTTTAATGGCACGAATAAACCGTTTTAAATTCCGAAGGCGACACGAATTCTCCCGAAACACATCGGCCGTCAATGCCGCAGCGATTATCCATCCATCCCTCCTTTTATTGCCTTCTTAACTAGAGTGACCATGGTTTGTACTGTCTTGAGATTTTATGTTTGTAACTCAAAGAAAAAGGAATAATATTAGGTCGAATGTAACATTCGCAACGACGTTTGTTGTAATGCTGCCGATATTTGAAATGCTACTGTGATGAGACTTGTGACACTTTAATACCGCTATTCTTTTTAATTAAAATGTATTTTGGTGTTTCGTATTACCAAAGTATTCCCAAAATAAAAACATAATAATAAATAATATTCGGTGAATAATTACCTGTGTTGAAAATAGAGTTATATATTTAATACACATTATTAAGCTGCCAATTACGAATCGAATATTCGCTAACGTAATTGGCAGCTTTCTAATTAAGAGAACAATGTACCTTTTGTGTTTTTCTCGTCAAAATATATGTGCAAAATTTCATTTTCAATTCACATCATATTTTACTACGAAAATTCGATATCTAGGAATCGAGTAAAAAGACTAGACCGCATAATAAATTTCCAAGTAACAACACAATATTGTAGGAAATTGTACAAAAATTCTTCATCCCAATACAATAAGCGGATTTTCCTCGAAACGGAAAATAATACGCTGTTTTATGTTAAAAATTTATTTCAAAATTCTGAATTATGAGTATTTAATTTAAACTTTAATGGTCTTTTTCATTAATATCTCGTTACAGATATAAATTTTATTGGGATTTTAAACGTATGAATAATTGACCAAGCGAGCGAAGCGAGCGAGGGCTATAATTCAAGTTGGGGCGAAAACACATTGTTTGTATGTATGTATGTATGTATATGTAGGCCAAATACTGGTAAAAAAAAAATCTAACTTTTGCCATTTTGACTAGAGATGATGATGTATGTATGTTTGTTCCGCGAAAACTCTCGAACCTAATTTTGATGATATTAAGAATACGTGTAGCAACTATCCATAGAATTTTTAAGTTCATTGCGCAACAAAATCGGTTCAACCGTTTTTGAGATATACGCATATTTTTAAAATAATAATCGCGAGGTCTAAGTTCGCGGCGAACCACTAGTTATTTTTGAATAGACATTTGAATGGATAGGTTTTTTTTCTTTTTACGTAAAACGAATAAAATTTTAATGAACATTGGCACTTAGTTCATTGATATTGGAAATATAAACAAGGAAAAAATATACCTGGTGTGTTTTTATCATAGAATATTCGTAATAATTGGTGTATTAAAGAATATTGTCATAAAAATTTAAAGGGCTTTATGGACATCCTATCTTTTACGCCTCTCGGCCTAAAAGCGGCAACTTGACGCGCGTCGACATCCCCACCCCCTAAATTATAAGGGTGTGATGTGTGCTACGGCTTAACTTCCGTGCGCGGCAATAAAAACTTTACCAGACACAAGTTTTTGTCAACTGTACTTCTATACAGTACTGTCGAAAAAAGAAGTATTTTTACGTAGTTTTTTTTTTTGTTTTGCCGATTTTACCCATGGTGAAATGGAGATGGTGAGTTAATCAAGAGTTTCAAAAACTTTTGCCTATAGGTCATTAAAGCTTTTAGAATGCTGTTCGTGGTGGTTTTGTTCAATGAAACTTGTGACCGCCATTTCTTTCTCCATTTTACACATAAGAGTTAACAGCTTAGAAACAAAAGAAATTAACAGTCTAATATAACCACACCGCTGGCTCGGACATGAGGAGAGAATGGAAGAGGATCGTGCCGTCAAAAGAGCATACGAGGGTCGACTGAGGGGCCGTGTCGACCAGTCGGGCGCCCTAGGTACCGCTGGAGCGATGATGTTCTAAAAGACCTACAGAGCCTCAGAGCGGAAAACTAGCGAGGGCTGGTACAAGACCGCAAAAAATGTCGTCATCTCGTGTCGGAGGCCAAGATCCACTTCGGGTCGCTGCGCCGCAGTAGTAAGTAAGTAAGTAATATAACTACAACCAACCAGATTTAACCGTATTGTAAAAGAATGGCGAAGTCATTCAATAATCCTTATAGCAATAATAAAAACCAAACGAACTCGTCGCCAACGACACTACTTTAAACAACATTTTCTTAGCGTCAGCATTTCCCGAAACTTTGGCAGCGCGAGCAATTTCGGTTTCAACTTTATATTGTTTTTTCCGGGCTCTGTGTTCTTTATCGCGACTTTTGGAGCTTGAGTTCTGTTCTGTAATTGTTTTATACCAACTTTGTACCGTACTGTATTGTTTCCGACCGTTTATTTTATTTTGACGGCTAGGACATGTATAACCTTTGATAACGTGCAGCAAAATAGTATTTAGCGACCGTAAAAAGAGTCATTTAATTTTGCTAACGTTTTATGACCTTTTATTTTCACACTGTAAAGAATATTTTTTTAATTTATCGAAAATTTTATTCAAAGCAAACCTTTCCTTGATCTTTACTTCCATTGGTTGGTGAAAACCGTATGAAAATTCCTTAAGTCATTTTTGAATTACATACATACATATTATCACGCCTTTTGAATTTATTCATGATAATAACAGACGGACAGACAGACGCTGTTGGGGACTTTAATATTGTATTTTCTAGTGATGTGTGTCCTCCAAAGTTTCAGTTATTGAAGCAATTCAAAAGTAACTTAATAACATAAAAAATTACAGGTAAAAATTCAAAAATTCGTTATCGCCGATTGAAAATAATATTATTTAAAAGCTCCACTGAAAGCTCCAGCCCAAACAAGATATCCTGTTGATATTAATGAACGGTGCAACTTTCGCGAAACTTCGATTTCAATTCATTAAAAGCTTAAATTTGTTCGAAACTTTTGAGCATTGGTCGCACCACCTAGAGCTTAATTTTAACCCACTTTTATTATGATTACCCAATGTGATTGAACGATTCTTAAGCTTAATCTGATAGTTTCAACTTTCGAAACTTTCAATTTATTAATTTATGACCTGAAAGTTTTTGTTTGCTCTAACTGAAAAGTTCAGATGTGTGGATTACTCAATCACGCATATTCTACTGGACGAATTTTGATGAAATTTGGTACACGGGTAGAGATATATCCGGTCGCAGAGTGAGCTAGTAATGACATTTCAAGTATAATGAATCAAATATAAAAAATGATAAAAAACTGGCCTAATATATTAGAACATTAAGAATTTAGAATTTGAGTAGGAAATTCCTTCTTATTGTTCAAATTAGCCAAAAGTTATCTAATGCTGAATTGGATATTAAGTTGCATTAATTTAATTTTTATTCAAAAGCAAACAACAGTCGCTCGCCAGCGTTTGAAACTAGTTACCTACGTTATTACCAAATTTAATATATCCCCGTTTGTCTCCGAGGTATAATTTGTTTTGCACAATAATACAAACGAGTTTGGGTCCACTTCAGTGCTAAGTGTTTATTACCACAGGGTAGAGACTATTTTAATTCAACATTTTTATGATGAACAGGTTGATAGCTTTAGAAATATTATATTTCCAGTGAAACAAACAAACTAAAGTATTTATAAAACCTTTATAAAACTACCTACTCTATGAAGCTCTATCCCCCACTCATTCACTCCCTATCTCGTCACTCCACCCACACACTTACACCTACACTCAAGACACAAACCAATCAAACAGCCAATAAGGATTTGTGTATTGTAAAATTGTATTTTATTTCATTTTCTTTTCTTTTTTTCTTTTACATTAGAATCCTAGAAACTTATATATATGTAAAACATCAATAGTAATTGTCTCTCGTTGCCGGACAATAATAATCAAGTATTCCGAGGGAGGGCCTAGTTACCTGTAGCACAGGTCCCCCCGGGGACCTATTTCAGGGACTAGTCGTTACAAAGTTTACAAACATACTATGTCAGAAAAACATAAGGAAGTATTGTAAAGAGAAAAAATAAAGTATTTATTATTATTATTATTTATCACTCTATTACTGAAGTGGTGGTCGACTGGCGTATGGCTGTGGACGAAAGACCAAAGGTTCGAACCCTACTCATGACGTCATCGTTTGCATACCAATCAGACTCGTGTATATGATAGTTTGACTGCCATAGCTTCCGATGCGGTGTAGAAATACATCCTGAGAAAACTTGCACATTAGCTGACTATTTAATTTACTAGTGCGTATACGACAACTGCCATTAGAAGGTGGTAAATGTCACGTCATGTCAGATGCCTACTGAAATAAAGACTGATCATCAATACACACTCGAAATAAGAAGAGAAAGATCGTTGCCAAGATAGTAGTCATGTTGTTTCATTCTACGTAATAACCACGACCCTATGAGAAATGAACAGTCGAATGAAAAATTATTTGACCTTTAGTTACCTAACTAATTAACTTCATACAATAAAAATAAACTACTTGTTTCTACTATTTTTATACAGAAGGCAAATCCTTATTATTAGAGGAAATACTAGGAAATAGCATTTCAAATCTATCTATTTATCGCGAAACTCCAACGCCAGTAGAGCTTGAAAAATACAGCTAGTTTAAATACAAAGTAAGTGGCGTATTTTAAGAAGTCCTCGCTGTGATGACACGTCACTTGCACGCCGCGGCTCAACAATGCTAAACCATGTAAAAAACCTTAAACAAAGGAATGAAAAACCTCATGTGGAACTGACGCACACAAACATATTTCTGTTGGCGCCCTGCTTTTTAAACCCGACTGCTTTGGAATCTTTAATTTTTTGCGGCAATTAATTTGCCATTTGACAGAGGGGTCAATCCATAGAAGAATTTTTTTGAAAATATTTCAATTGGTCTCGACCAACTGGTCTGGTTCAAACGGGGTCGGCGGCGGATTACTCTAACTAGTTGCGTGAGGCTCCCATAAAATTTTGAGAAAAAAGAACTTTTACATTCACAGCCCAATAATCGGTTTTACTCTACTCGACAAGTAACTGTGCAGTGAATTCCATCTAACAAAATACAAAAATCTCCACATAACATAACAGGTCATTACTTCACCGAAAAACAGATCAATCTTCAACCGGCTTAGGCACGATCTCAGACATGTCTGTTCGTCTATTCTTATCAATGCTAATGCAGATGTGAGTGATTTATGACATAGAGTATGTATTTCATGAAAAATATTTGGTATTTATGGAAAAACACCATTAGTAGTGTACTTTAGAAACGATACCTTACTTATTTCTAAATAAAAAAAAAATACACATAACTTATCCATCTTACAAGTTATTACATTTTTTTTATTACTTAGCACAGGACTCCAGCTCTTATACTATAATAAATGATTTGAAATGATTTGATTTTATCCCTAGACTTCGAAATAAAAAGTATCTTATGTGTTCTTCCCAATATTTTTATACCCATCTACCAAATTTCAACAAAATCCATCCAGTCCGTTTTGCGCGATTGAAAATCAAACATTACCTACCTACTCGCTTTCAAACTTTTGCATTGATGATATTAGTAAAATTTTGACACATTAATATTTGTCTTATAAATTTTGTGATTTAGACAAGACATATAGATAGATACTGACATAAATTATTTATTATATTATTATAAAGGTGTAAAAAAACTTGTTGAAGATATAGAGTCTGACTCCGTATAGCGAAGGGTTAACGATTACCCGCAAAAGCTCAATAAAGCTACGGAATATTTAAGACACGGAAATAAAAGAAGTGTTTAACCTTTACGACTTAATTAAAAGCTCCGTGGGCTGAAAGCTTCATTAGAACAGGACGATAAAGATGACGGTGTAAAAAGTTGGAAATAAAAGTAATATACCACTAACAATTAAATCAAAATGGTTATCCAAGACTCGGAAAATATAATATATCAAAAATATCAAAAATCAAACGTTTATTTACGTATAAAGTGAAGGCACCTATAATTTTTGAAGGCACTTTTCATTTTCGTTAAAAATAAAATCCTTTCCTAATCATAACTTCCCAACTAATATTATAAAGGCGAAAGTGAGTTTGTTTGTTACCTATTCACGCTTTATCTAGGTACTGAACCAATCTTCCTGAAATTTCGCTACACATAGTTAGAAGTACTGAGAAGGATATAGGGTACCTTTTATCCCGCGAAAAAGCACTAGTATTATTATGATTCTCAAAGCTGCAAATACAAGCATTTCGGAACGACCACTGCTGAGAATTGACACGTAAGCAAAACTGCGTATAATAGTTAGATTCTCTCTCTCTAAGCCAAAAGACGTCCACTGCTGGACAAAGTACTCCCCCAAGGATTTCTACAACGACCGGTCCTGCGCTGCCCGCATCCATGCGCATCCCGCGATCTTCACCAGGTCGTCGGTCCACCGAGTGGGAGGCCTGCCAACACTACGTTTTCCGGTTCGTGGTCGCCACTCGAGAACTTTTCTGCCCCAACGACTATCTGTTCTACGAGCTATGTGCCCCGCCCACTGCCACTTAAGTTTCGCGATTTGCGGGCTATGTCGGTTACTTTAGTTCTCCTACGGATCTCCTCATTTCTGATTCGATCACGCAGGGAAATCCCGAGCATAGCGCGCTCCATCGCCCTTTGGGTGACCTTGAGCCTTCTTATGAGGCCCATAGTAAGTAACAGTTAGATTGTCTTTAACTAACCATAAACCTATCTAATATGCCACAAAGGATCAGGAATTAATACCGACAGTATATATATGTATAGAAAATCTATTGACGTACTATCAATTGGACGATCAAACCATCTATTGGAAAATCTAATACACCGCAGAATATAATCTAGATTATAGATAACTAAACTAAACTAGATTATGGAAGCTAAGCTACATGTTGCTTATAATATAACCAATTACTAAGTAAAACTTTCAATCAGAAGAATATAATGATTTTTGGCCTCTGTGGATAGACCCATCTAAACCACGGGGATCCGGGTTTGATCCTTGGTGAGGTCAAGATGGAAAATGATCTTTTGGCTTGGGTCTTGGATGTTTTTCAAATATATCTATTACTAGCATGGACCCGGGACTCTGTTTCCGTGGGAAATTCGGGAAATACTCTTTTAGTGCTTCTTTACACTCCCTAAGGAACCTACATGCCAGATTTCAGCTACCTACGCCCAATAGTTTTGGCTGTGCGTTGTCTGTCAGTCAGTCAGTAACGAAAGAATTTAATAAGTATATGTAATATAAAAAAATTGGCAATGATAATGTTGATAAAATATAGTATACCATATCGTTGAGTTTAGTTAGCAAGGAAACTTAGTTTAGTGTGTGTGATCCGTATATTACATATTTTTTCAAAGAAGTATGTTAATGACGCATAGTCTACATGAAGAACTCCAAGCGAAATGTTCCAAACTTTAACAACAGTAATTTAGTAAATTAAATTCTGAGACTCATAAGCCTGATAAATTTATTTGAATTAATGTTTTTGTGGACTTTTCCTGGTCCTTGAAGGGAAAAAAGTTCGCGACATAAATTGTCAGTGCACGTGTACAGTGATGTAAAACATCGCCATTTACGAAACTGACCCATGCGTAATTTTCTGTATGTCTGTGACGCTTTCACAGTTAAACTGGTATTGTAATATTCCACCTGGTGAGAGGCTTCCACCGGGTGACGACCTCCCCTGGGCAGTCTGGAAGACCCTAAAATAGACTCCGGGCTGGTGTTGGGGGATGCAATAAAAACCGAGCTAAGTGTCCTCTAGTTCAAACTATGGCTCACCTGTTGTCAAGTCCCAAATGCCCGACTTCCTGCATAATGGAGGACTTGAACGAGGCCAACGATCAGCGTGGCCAAGTACTGGTCCAAATTGATTTGAAGAAATTAAACGGGTTGTTATTTCAGCATGGAGATAGTTAAAGACCCAAGATCACGTGTTATATTTGGCTACTTTGTAAAATAATATCAACCCCTAAGAGTCTGAAACCCGGAGAAAGAAAGAAAGAAAAATCATTTATTTGGCAATAAAAAACAAAACGATCTCTACTCAGCATATGTGCAAGTGTGCGGAGTAAAAGTTTGTTAAAACACTAAGGGGCTTCTAACCTTAAACAGAGCTTAGAGCAACAACTAGTTATAAATAAATCAAAAACATACGCGATTCGTATTATATTACTATACCATTAGGCTCCAAATGGCTCCACACCACAAACCAGAGTTGATATATTTTTAATTCCCTACTGACATGCATTATTGATAAGTTGGGCTTATCCGACAATAATATCCGGTAATAATATCGGCCAGTTTCCTTGTTTCACAAGCACACAATTTGTTATTGAAGAATTATTATAGCAGGTAGATTATGGTAAATCTGGTGAGATAAGGATTTTAATTGGGGGATTATCCTTTTTCGCCCACTTTTAGTTCATGTTTCTTTATGAAACTTGGTAATTATGTAGATTAGTGGCAGTACTATTGATCTGGTCTGATTATGGAGCTCCAGGCTTGGAGATGAAATCCTAAAATGCTGACTAATTAGTAAAATCAATCGAGTTTAAACTCATTAGATTCGTCATTTTCCTGATGACGTAGTTCAAAAGAGTGTGTTTTTACACGACTGACCAAAAAAGGAGCGTTATGTTTTTTTAGGGTTCATGTATGTAAGTTTCTTTATTCTACCATAAGTCCTTACGGCTGAACAGATTTTGATGTGAGAGGTATTTTTAGATTCCTTGCATTCCTCCTAGTGGCGACAGGCTATGTGAGTTGTCAGTCGTGTTTTTTACTTTTTAATAATTAGCATGTATATTATTTTTACATGACTGACCTAAAAATGATTGTGTGAGCCTAATTTTTAATGATTAATTTGTATTTCTACAGTAATTGCTTATGCTTTCGTCCATTTAAATTTCTGAGAAATCATTAGAATCCCCAATAAGTTATTCCATATTTTTTTAATAAAAACAAATCAACAACGAGATCATTACTCCTAGAAACAAAATGCTATCAAGAATATTAAGTTTACAAAACAGACATAAAGTTGGAAGAAGAATCTAGAAAGTTGATTGGAACGCGAGCGAAGCCCCGGGAGAAATCAATAGCGCTTGTTTTATCCCGCGCTGTCTATTAAAAAGGAAATGCTTTTTCAAAATTAGTTCAGCGAAGATGCACATTTGTTTATTTTAAATTGGCATTAGTTTCTTCAAAGTTCTAACTAATATTAATTATGCGAAAGCGAGTTTGTTTGTTTATTTGTAGCCTCTTCACGCTTTATCTTCGGAGCCGATCTTCCTGAAATTTAGCATACATATAGTTAGTAGAACCAAGAAGGACATAAGGTAGCTTTCATGCCGGGAAAAAGCACTGTTACCATGGGAAACTCTAGTAGTCGTAGCTAGTTATGGATAAATGCGAAAGTTGGGATATGTATGTATATGTGGTGGATATTTGTTACTCAATCATGCAAAATCAGTTCGACGGATTTCGGAGAAATTTGTTACACGGGTAGAAAAATACCTGGAATATCGATAAGGAAAAATAATCGTATAATTGAGCCGATTCCAGAATAGATTTCCATTATGATGCTAACTCTACTATAAGAAGTAAATAAATACTCGTATGTTAAAAAGAATAAATCCATAATATTATAACTATGAAAGTTTGGATGTGAGTTTGTGAAGTTATGAGGATGTTTGATACTCAATCACGCAAAATCTACTGGACGGATTCCGATGAAATTTAGTATACGAGTAAAAAAATACCGCGACTACACATAGTGTACTTTTTATCTCGAAATTCCGACAGGAGTGAAGCCCCGGGGTACAGCTAGTAACCAATATTTTACCCAAATTCCTTAAACACCTGTAAATAAATCATACAAAATCTCCATAAGACTATCAAATTACAGGAACAAAAGCCGCTAGGGTCCGCTCCAGTCAATTATGACTTACCCTTAAATTGCTTGGGTTCAATTAAAATACAATTAATGATAGTATTTCAGTTTCTCGGCTTTAGTGTTTACTCTTAATTATTATTTACATTTATTGAGGACTCGCAACAGTAAATCGTTTCCACTAATTGTTTTATAATAATAAATACATACTCGTTAGCCCTTTTGATTGATAGTGTTCTCTTAAGTCCATAAATTTATTTTATAGTTGGGTTTTAAAGGTAGCAATTGACTTAAGAGGGTTTGTGGCCTTTCAATTTCCGATATTGTTATTGGAAACTACGTTCTAGCTATGTTATTAATTTAAATAGATTTGTAATATTTTTAAAAGTTTGTATACCTGTATATGTATTACTTTGGTCACGCCTCGAAGGCTGAGCGGATTTTGATGAAATTTGAAATATGGTACCGGTATAAATATTTCTAGGATTAAATGATACTGTTTATTTAATAAATAATAGTATTAATAAATATCTTTTAATATAGCCGGTTAGGACCAACTTTTTCGCTTATCATATATTGCTTAAGCTTTTCGGGCTGCCACAGGACAGGCATTTTTGCCTAGTGTGGGGCCAATGTTAATCTTTAGTTTTATTCTTTCCATATCTTCGTCATGTTGTCCTTAAAATGTATGTACCTTTTGTGTTAATAAATATATTTGTATTTGTAAAATATTTGTATTTATAAAATCCTGTAGAATCGCACACTAGAGTATAACTTAATAAGTGTTAAAAATTTTAATAAAGTACCAGTAGTAAGGTAGTGTTAAAGGAAGTTAGAATGTGTAATAATGTGGAAATAAACCATTAAATAATATCTTATCGCTAAGACCGAGGGCATAAAGAAATGATTTTTTTAGACTAATTTTCAGTGACAGGTTTTCATTTAGCTATCTGTAAAGAATACAATACAACATAGCAACAAAGGATCAAAAGTCAATTAAATTAGGGAACATGTAAAACATGGTCCCAAGATCGGCCCTTGGGGCACTCCACACCGAATTCGAAGACAATCGTGAGGCGTGAAACGAAACATCGCTGGAAGCCAACCTATTGTTATTCTGCCCTGTTTCCATCGGAATTGAACCCGACGCTTTCAAAGAATCTCCTCTTTTTATTGTAATTCCGCCACTGTCTCCAGGTTCCGTAGTTAAAGCTAAATTGTATTCCACAAGTCTCGTTTTCGATTCTTTTACGGATTCACTTTTGTTGTGTTCTGAAACTAAAACCGGCGAGTTAGAAGTTACTGCTTGGTTGTGTTTCAAGGGATTCCTCAGAATGTCACGCGGATTTAAAGTTTGCTCCCCGCCTTAAATTTTGAATGTGCCACATTTTGTTCAGAATATATTTCCTGCAGTACGTTTTCTTATTTTCTTTTGTATTTTATTCTTGTTACATTTTACTGTTTTCAAATGTTGTAATAAAAGGGTAAATAATTTCTTCGTTTGTTTCAGCACGGTCTGTAGGTATAATAGCCGCTTTCCTGACGAAGGCTATCTGAAATCCAGAAATTCCCAAGGGAGCAAAGCCGCGTGGCACAGCAAGTTTCCAATCAAGCCAAAAATACAAAAATAAAATCGTTTAGATAGATTCCTAAGCCAATAACGGTACCCTAATCTGGTATATGAAATTTCTCAGATATTTTTGTTGAATGGGCAGATTTTCTTTTTTCGCGTTAGTTTGCTCTTTTGTATTCGGTTATACAGTAAACAGCAGATCAAGCCACGCTCAGGGACCTTTATGAAGCAATAATAACGTCGAAATTGCAATGAATTTGGTAGATTGATGTACTGTCCACTGTACCTCATATTTCAGGTAAAGTTCCTAAGTTACTTTCTGTGTCTTCTTATTAATATTTAACGAATAGTCGACGCGTAACTTTTGTATTGTTGGTTAAAGATTCACGGTTGAGAAGTTACTTCGAAATATGTGTACAATGAAATGATTTATTAAAGACTAGCTGTTGCTTACAATATTGCTTCTTTTAACTTAAACTTGTATAGGAAATTCGTAATAAAAAGTAGGTTAAGTTTTTCCCCAGATTTTAATGTATCTCTGATTTTAAATTCATCACTCCTACTTAATGCAGTATTTGAGTAATGTAGTAAAAAATTTTTAGAGTCTATTAGGTATATTTTTCGTCGCTTTTTTTATTTTACAAACTAGGTAAATAACCATCAAATTCTATAGAGAAGGATTACTTACTATGTTTTTTCTCGTACTAGAAGCAAGTATTGTATTAAAATTAACGTATATGAGCCAGATACACCCATTTCACCTTCCTAAATTGCCAAAATTATTTTCCTATTTATTTTCACTTAGGTTATTTAAAGAATTTCCTTCAGTTGTTTCGCCTCTAATCCTCTATGTTATATCCTAATCAGTCAGCAATTCAGCACCTAATATCATATTGTTTAAACCCCTTTAGGGTTAGCTATTGTAATGTAATGTAAAATAATATTAGAAATACAAATATTTATATGATATGGGACTTGGTACCTGGAATAAATGACATTTATTTTATTACCTATTTATTTTATTGTATACAGATGGCAATGATGATATGAAAAATAAAGTTATAATAAGTTATTCAATCGGCACACACATAACCAAACGCCGACCCCAAGTGTATGTAATTCTTTTAGAGCTTTCAGAGCTTATAAAGTTTTAGTGACGTCGTTATTGTCATCGCCAGCTTCCGACTTTTTGCGCGACTTTCTGGGGATTTATTTTTCGCTTTTACGTTGGTTTCAGCAAGCCTTTATACTTAAATAGACTTTTTTTTAATGTGCAGTAAGGTTGAGGGGAAATACGGCCGGTCTATTTTGCTTTTTGAAAATCGTGGCTAATAAAGATAAACTGTAAAGAAATAATTGGTACGTTTGCAATGAACAAACTAAAGAACTACTTACTTTAGATTTGAGTCTTTGTAGGTATGTACCTACTTAATTCTAATTTTGTATTATATGAGAATAGAATAAAAGGTTCATTTGTACGACACATACATTTAAGTTCAGTAAATAAAAAGCAGAAAAATAAAATTAAGCAATATATAAAATAATGCGAACGTCAGATCGGGATGGCTCGTTGCGAAGTAAGCAACCCACAGTAGTACTTACGCTGCCTGCGTTGATTAATTTTCCTATAATCGCTAGGTACTTTTATTGTATTTATGCAATTTTTTTGTTACTTATACATATTAAAAAAGTAAATTTCATTCGTAAGACCGTAAAGATTTGCAATTAATCGTAATCCTGATTAATATTTTAAATGCGAAAGTGAGTTCGTTTGTTTGTTACCTCTTCACGCTTTATTATTACTGAATGAATCTACCTGAAATTTCACATACACATAGTTAGAAGTACTGAGAAGGACATAAGGTACCATTCAGCCTGGGAAATAGCACTGTTCCTGCGGGAAATACACGCGGGCGATGTCGCGGGCAAAAGCTGAAAAATAAATGATGTATTGACTGAAAAATCACTCAGCAACGTCAACGTTTTTGAGACATTCCCAAAATATCAATTCCTTTTATGATTTTTTTACACACAGTAAATAAATTTAAAATTGAAACCTCGAAATCTGAAAGGCGCTTGATCAATATAGCACTTATACTTATACCCTCGGATAAAAGTCCTTAGTACACTTGCGAGCAAGAAAAATAGGATAATAACGGCCACTTAAAATGGTGGGGTCGTGAGGGGAATTTTCGAGAACCTTATTTTGCCAGTTTCCTGTTTAGACGTCGCAAATATTTGATAAGAAATTGTCGATGTCTCATAAGACAGGTAAAATGTGTATTCTTATTTATTTACTAGATTTTGTACGACTTTGTACTCGTAGAATGTACTGTTGTTAATATCTTAGGTCCAAAGCGGTGTATTTAGATGAAACCTACACCAGATTTTAAAACCTTCAGTAATACAATTGTGGAAACCACATCTAATTTCATTTATTTATTTTTGCGTGATTCATGCTCAAACATACAGATAGGTAAAATTTATGAAAAAGATTAATCGCTTCTATTGGCAATCCGTCTCTGTACTAGAGTGTCAAACCATTTCCGAGTGACTAGAAACCGAGATCTGAGTGGAAGTCTCTACAAATATCTTGATTTTACTAAGATTATCGTTGGTGAAACGGCAATGACCTTACCTTAGCCTTAGGGTTTAGAGCGATAATGACTTTTTGTAAACAAGTAAGGTAGAATCTGACTATAACTTGTCTAAACAAGGCAAAATCTCACAGTGTACGGTTTTTAATTCGCCAGTTGCCAGCTTGTTATTTGAAGAGCCGCCCTTCCGCTTAGACTGTGTTAGCTGTAGCCCCGTGGTTTCGCTTCCGTGGGAAATTCGGGATAAAAAGCACCCTATGTGCAGGGCTTGTTACCGGTTGGTACTGGTACCAAATTCTCATACAAAATACCGGAAAGTAGTTTAGTAGCTTTTGCCCGCGGCTTCGCCCGCGTGAATTTACCACGGGAACAGTGCTTTTCCTGGATGAAAAGTACCCTATGTCCTTCTCCGTACTTCCAGCTATGAGTATGCGAAATTTCAGGAAGATTGGTTTAGTAGATAAAGCGTGAAGAGGTAACAAACAAACAAACAATATTGTGGTGAGAAAATGTATAAAAAAAAACAAACTAACTCACTTTCGCATTTATAATATTAGTTAGGATTTGTGCGGTACCTATTTTATTTCTACCCGTGTACCAGATTTCATTAAAATCGGTCCGGTAGATCTTGCATGATTGAGTAACATACTCATCTAAACTTTCGCATTTTCATTGGGATAAATCTCAAAGCTACAAAATACTTGCAGTTACCACTACACCAAACTGTATCCAACGTAATTTAGCATTGTCACCGAACATAATACGTTTGAACTAGGGGGAAGGGGGGGCATTGATTACAATATGCGAACTACGGAAATTAGGAGGAATAGCGAGCGGAACTAAGGAACTAGCATTGCTCAAGTTTGTTCCAATTTGTTCCGAGACGGGGATGTTTTGGTAACTCAACTTTTGTTGTTATAATGTTCTCATTTAAGTTACATGTTCTTGATAACTTTTTGTATGAAAAAGACAGAGATTTATGACCTACAATAATGAGGTTTTCTGGGTTAGCTCGGCGCAAATCGGAATAATATAATGCAAGAAATTGCAACGATCGTTCTGACGTTTACTAAAACAGATGAACGTGCAGCAATACTATGAAAATTCATATTCGTCGAGTTACTATGTTTGTAAGTTTCATACATTAAGGGCCCGCACTAGGCCAGCGAAAACTAAGATTTTCCCCCGCTACCCGCTACCCAGCTCGCCCGCACGCATCGGATTGATGCGTGCGGGCCAGCTGGGTAGCGGGTATTTAAAAAAGTAAGTAACATAATCCCTGCCTTATCTATAGAGTAATTTATACAAAAACTTTCAATCTTAATTTTAATGTATTACTTGAATAATAGCAGTTTAAAGTGTTAATTATAGGTGATTTGGAGGCAACTTTGCAATTTTTTTCTATCGAGAAAATTTTATGCAATCGTGTTTTTGAGTAACATAATCCCTCGTGCTAGTCCTGAAGTTTGCTATATCTTAATTTTACATTCAGTTTTACATTAATATAGATATTACAGACGATCATGTGAAGCAATCTGGCCTAGTACGGGCCCTTAAAGGTTATACCTACGTCACGCCTTTGATAATGATGTCTTGTAGTGTTTGGCGCATATAAAAAGTTATTACTTCAAAAACGACAGAAATAAACTAAAACTAGTCCGATACTTCTCACAAATCGTAGAAAAAGAGATAATTTATTAATTTGAACTTTATTGTACACAAAAGTACAGTACAGAAGGCGGACTTAATGCTAAAAGCATTGTCTGAATAATCTCTCTACTCTATATTTCCTTTAGTTGCTTCGTAGTTTCGAATAAAACCTTAATCCTCGTATTGCAGATACAGAAACAATGCATTTACCCGTTTTATGACGTCATAACACATTTATTTGCAAATGAAGCCGATAGAGAGAACAGCACATCCTCCTACGCGTATTCAAAGTAAAATCGCCGTTATTGTCACGAAAATAGAGATCTGTGTAGAGTAACAATACGAGTAGTTGAATGTACAAATTAACGCAAATTTATTTGAACGCTCGTCCTTCGGGATGGGTGGTTAAATACTAATTCGATACTGTGAATTATTTAAATTTGGTAAAACCATTAACCGAGCAAGTTTATGGAATGTATGCTTTTATTTAATTTTGATTCTTTAACATTATTGGGAAAAATCCTCCCCCATTTTAAAATATTTGATATATTTTTTGGAATTTATGAATTTTCGGGTCGAATCCTGCAAACAAAATTAGAAAAGTTTCTGCGTACCTATTCTACAGAATTGAAATGTCATGTTCAGTTTCGATGCCAATGCATTATTTTGATTAGTATAACCTGATGGTGCACCCACAATCGGATTCCAACGAGGAACTCCTCAACGGTTAACTGCGCGGATATGAAATATTTTTTGCATGAAGACATTAAAAACTTGTGCCAAAAATGAATATTTGGTAAAAAATAAAGTTTATGTAATAGTTTTTTGGACCGACGACCTGGTGAAGGTTGCGGGATGCGCATGGATGCGGGCAGCGCAGGACCGGTCGTTGTGGAAATCCTTGCGGGAGGCCTTTGTCCAGCAGTGGACGTCTTTCGGCTGAGAGAAGAGAAGAGAGAAGAGAATAGTTTTTTAACCTAAGACAAGATGGTGGGATGAACTTGACAGAAAGTGGACAGAAAAGACCAAAGAAAGGGGCACATGGAAAGAGAGTGGGGAAGCTTTAGCCCAGCGGTGGGACATGTTATAGCTACAAAAAAAAAGTTTTATATTGCCCGGACACACCGTAGTTTAATTTTCATTGTTTCTACGTTAAATTCACAACTAACTGAGAGTTTAAAACGTATGAAAATGAAAACACTACCACTTGCCTACCAATGTAGGCAAATTAAAAAAAATTGGACTATGAGATTTTGGCACAACAGTGTGCAGGGTCGACTGTCTATATTCCGCGTTGAATTGAATCGCAACTGTTACTGACACAGTCCCCGAAGTGATTTCAATTTCCGATGAACTACAAACTACAACCATAATCGAATCGAGCTACTTTTGATTGCTATTTGACTTTCGTTGTGAAACTACTGAACTAATCAATTTCCTGTTTGATACATGTTACTGGAGCGTTAATGATGTAAACTATTTATAGCATACGGGTATTAACACTTACACTTACTAGCTGAGCTTGCCATGGTTTATAGAATTACTAGCGCAGTAAATAGAGCGAACCTTCCCTAGGGGTTAATTACGTGCGGTCCAGTAACTCAATTTTTTTTATATTATTGTTTAGGATGGTTGTAAGTATTTAAAATAAATATGGCACAATTGACTAGCTTTTGCACTCGCCGCCAAATTGGAAAAATGAAAAAAAAATCACCACTTTGTTCGGTTTTTTGCTTATATTTTCTTTTAAGTGCATTTTCGCTAGAAAAGTGTTCTACACAATGTTGTAGAAAATTAAATTTGCCGTTATTTACATTTTATATTTTGTTTCTAGGACTGACAGTTTCCGAGAAAAAAAAAATCATTTGCCTTAAAAAAATCTCATTTTTCAAACATTCGTCAATCTTTTTTAATTTAAAACGATGTAATCCAGTCATGACCTATTCTAGGAGAAAAAGTAGCAGAACAAACATCGTAGGGAATTTAATTACCTGCAAAACGCAATTGTATATTTCTTAACCAACCCTGCAAGGTGGAGAGTAAAACTAAATGATAAAACAACGGAAATTGTTTTTTGCTATAATATTTTACTTTTTAC
This sequence comes from Ephestia elutella, assembly GCA_018467065.1. NCBI lineage: Eukaryota > Metazoa > Arthropoda > Insecta > Lepidoptera > Pyralidae > Ephestia > Ephestia elutella. Next base: position 424,622 of record CM031590.1, read on the forward strand.
TAACTGAATCTCGCTTCCATGGAAATTTCGGGATATAAAGTACCTTATGTGCTAGTCCTGATATTTTTCTACTAGTATACCAAATTTAATCGAAATCCGTCTAGTAGATTTTGTGTGATTAAGCAACAAATATCACATCCAAACTTTCCCATTTATAGTGTGATTCATTGCAGGTGAGTAACCGGTACCTGATTGGGACACTGTAAAAGTGTCTGTGGACATTATCAAGTACAGATATTAGATAATATTTGCTTCATCAGCAATAAAGATTGGGAAAGAAACCCGATTTTAAAATGAAATAGTTTGGATGTGATATTTCTTGCTTAATCTTATAAAATCTACTGGACGGATTTCGATAAAATTTGGTATGCTAGTAGAAAAATATCAGGGCTAGCACATAAGGTACTTTTTATCCCAATATTCCTATGGGAGTAAAGCCCCCGGGTGCAGCTAGTAGACAATAAAATATGATAGCAAAAACGTAATATTTTAACTTTTACTTTTACTGCCTACTCCGTAGGGTTGGTTAAAAAAAATTACATGTATTTTGTAGGTAATTAAATTTCCTTCAAATATTATTCCAATATATATTTTCCTAGAGTAGGCCATAAATGAATTACAGCGCTCTGAAGTAAAAAGTTTGACAAATTTCCAAATGCGATTAAAAAATGCGATTTTTTTAAAGTGCACATCTCCATAACTATTAGTCCTAGAAACAAAATATAAAATGTACATTATAGGAAATGTATTTTTACAACATTGTGTAGAACTCTAATGTAGCTAAAATTCATCTAAACGAAGGTGAGAGCGCAAATCTAAATAAAGTGGCAATTTTTTTTTGTTTTTCTAACATATGGCGGGCGTGGAAGGGGGGAGAAATTGTGCCTCTTGCATTTTAAACACTTACTAACCATCCTAAATAACATATCAAAAATTCAGAACTATTGAACCATTTGTAAGTAAACCCTACCCTTAGCTCTATTTTGGTCTTTATTCAATGAACTATGGACGGATTTGTATTAAATTTGGTATACTAGTAGAAAAATACCTGAAATACTACATAGGTTATTTATATCCTGAAATTCCCACGGGAGCGAAGACCCGAGGCGCAGTTAGCAGAAAATAAAATATTATAACAAAAAAAGCAATATTCCGTAGTTTTAATATTAGGTTTTACTCCCCATTCTGCAGGGTTGGTTAAGAAAAATGCAAATGCGTTTTGTAGGTAATTAAATTCCCTACAAATTTTGTTCCAATACTTATTCTCCTAAAATATGCCATAACTAGATTACAGCGTTCTGAAGTGAAAAGTTTGACAAATTTCCGAAAAAGAAGATTTTTTTAATTTTTTTTATGAGCACACATCTCGGTAACTATCAGTCCTAGATACAAAATGTAAAATGTAAATAATAGGAAATTTAATTATCTTCAAGATTTTGTAGAACACTTTCCTAGCAAAAATGCATCTAAACGAAAATATGAGCCTAAATCTGAAGAAAGTTTTTTTTTTTTTTAGTTTTTTTAAGATTACCACGGACGCGGAAACTTGGCAATTGTGCCCTTTTTATTTTGAATACTCACAATAATCCTACACAACATTTCAAAAAATTCACAATTGCTGGACCGTTTGTAATTTGATTCTCGTCTATTTACTGCGCTATACCCTTCAACGATATAACTGTACATAGAAATAACTGTTCGCCGTTTATCGGTATTGAGAATTTTTTTAGGCCGCTGCCTTTTCTCGCTGACAGCTCCGTTCGCCAAAAGAATGTTAGAAATAAAAAATGCTTCACCGAGATAACTATCTGCAGATAAGGCGATTCGCTAAAAACGCAACTGGGCGAAATAATATTTTTTCGATAAAAAGCATCGCAGAAAGCAACAATAACATAAGGCCGTCTCCATAAGCAGCTGTAGGTATCATGATTTAAAAATAAATAAAAACCGGTCAAGTGCAAGTCAAGCTCGTGAATCTTGCACCAAATTTCAAGTTAGACTAATAGTATAATAAGTCCAATAGAAGCCAATTTATTTTTTTGCTGAAGTTTTATTAAAACTTTTATCTGTCTTTCGGTCTGTATATTTCTATGAGCATTACGCAAAAGCTTCCATGTTATTGCAATTAAATATTCCTATTTCTAAAAAATGCGTAGTCCTATTCCTATATGTTTTATTATAAAATAGTAGCGTTGAGTAAGTATCCCATAACACAAGTCTCGAACTTACTTTGGGGCCGACTCAATCTAAGTGATTTGTCTGTAAATACTTATTTATTTAAATACTGCTTAATTTTTTATTGTATTTATAATGATAGATATATCATTATCAAACACGCATACTCCACAACAAAACAATAAGATTAATTTTAACAGTCAACCCCTTTTCAACCCTATTAAAAAGTAAACGCTAGGCCTAATAAATCCGGGAATTTTTCACTGAGGAATTCTTAATTGTAATTAACGTAGATTACGAAGGCCGGTAATAAAATAGGGGAAATTGATTCTACCATAAATTTGTTTGAATCGATATATTTTCTCCCTTTCTTGCTATCGGCTGATCTGAGAATCGTTATCGTCTAATTGGGAGGTATTTAATTCACCTAAATTTGCTATCTACTAACAAATTATCTTGTTTATTTATAGGTTTGTAATGAAGATTGAAATGGTGGTCGAGTGGTTAAAAAGTATACTTAGAAAGGCCTAGGTTGGAATCGTATTCGTGCCCGATTTACTACCTTTTGCCTGCTACTTCGTCCGCGCGGAATTTATACTCGTACTTTTGTGAATATCGCAGGATCTAAACTATATATCAAGCTGAAACCTGCGCCAGATTTTAGGTTAAACTGTCATCAATACAACAGTGAAAATACCATCGAATTTCATTCAGTAGTTGACATACAGTCAAAAATTCAAAAAAATATCATTTTGACTTCTATTGACTCCGAAAAAACCTCTCATACATTTAAAAAAAAAATTCTTTGTTCAGAGATTATCATCGTTCTACAAAATTGTTTAGAAATTACAATTTATTGCACTTCAAAAACCTCTGAGGTTTGAACTACATAAACTGCTTCAAGCAATATTGAAATCATAAACAATAAATATATGGTACTAACGCCCCGCTCCGGCTTCGCTCGGAAGGTACACACATAAATTGTAGCCTATGTCACTCAGGTATAATGTATCTTTCTATTGGTGAAAGAATTTTTGAAATCGGTTTAGTAGTTCCAAAGATTACCCTACAAACAAATTTATAAAAACTTTATAAACCTCTTTATAATATTAGTGCGATATTTGTGAATAGTTTTCATCGAAAAGTTTGTTTACAACTTTCAAATAGTCCTTACCTCTCAGGCCCAAAGCTTTTCTATTATTATTTCAAGTTGATATCTATAATATTATAATCTGCAAAAGCAATTATCTCCTCTGACAACAGCACTTAAAGCGTCCAGCTAATCCGGCCGACCGTGAAAATATTTGAATGAAAAATTCAACAAACACCCTTACATTTCCATTTTAATTCCAAATCGCCATAAAATAATGATGACGTAGAAGTATCGCTGCATGCCGTACTTTGGTTTATTTTTAGGGTATCGTACCTCAAAAGGCAAAAACGGAACCTTTATATGATCACTTTATTTGTTTTGATACATCGTTTGATGCCAAAACTTTAACATTAAACAATGCTTTGATTTGATGATGTTCTAACTTCTTATGCAGTAAGTCTTCCTTAAATGTAAATAAAAAATAAATAAAATAAACAATAAATAAATGTATCAAAATTGGTAACTGTTTTATTCATTAAATTAACTTTTGGCCGTGACTTCGTCCGAGCAGAATTTACTGTTGCTATATATCTGAGGTTTTAGGCGGCGAAACGGCTGTTCAGAGTGAAAATAAGTATCTAGCTATCATAAGGTCGATCTTTATTTGATAGAGTTTCATTACACTAAAACATTTTCATTTCAGCAGTCGAGTTTTGAAACTATAAAAAGTGCATAAAATCTTATTCGATAGTTTTCACTTGATGCGCCTACAAACAAACAGACAAACAAAAAGACAGACAAAAGTTCTAAAATAAATCATTTGGCTACTCTTCATATATTTTTTTATATCTCTTAATTGTAAAGACATAGACCAATACATTTTTATAATAGTTAGCTTACATCTATAGAAGAAGCATGACGTTATGGTCGGTAGTAGGTCAGGTAATATCTAATCTATCTGTTATCTCGTTATTTTTCTCGGATCGTGTAAACTCGATGGCGATTCTAAAAACAATACCAACTAAATACGGTAGCGGTACAAATTAAATTCGATAGAAAGGTAGGGTTAGCAAAAAATGAGGACTATGTGTCCTCATTTCTCATGTCTTCTCTAGCGAAAAATTTCCACTTCACTATTTTATGAATTTAACAAAGAATAAGTCTTATTTATTGTTAAAATCTGGTAAAATCCCACTGATTTTAAGTATATTTATTATTCAAACACGCAAAATCTACTGGATGGATATCGATGTAATTTGGTACACGGGTAGAAAATAACGTGAAATAACACATACGTTACTTGTTATGCTGAAATTCCCATAGGAACGGAGCCCCAGGTCGTAGCTAGTTTACTAATAATTACGCATCGCGAAATTTTATAAGGTACTTTTTAATTCAAATTCAGAAAAAAACAATATTTTTTTGCAGCCAGTACCAATTGATGAGTGGAGAGGTAAAGGGTGGTGGGTTAGTGTTTACACTGTCGGGTCGCTTCACACCCCACGGATCATCGATGTTATTTAGAGTATTTGTTTACTGAAAAAATATTAAGCGATAGTATTGCCAGTTTTAAATTGCCTGACGTAGTTTCGATTTGTTTTGATTGTAACCTTTTTCTCCACGTTTATCTGCATTTGTGGGATTTTGTGGATGGAAGTAGAAGTGCGCTATTTGCTTTAACCAATGAGCGGTGGCTAATTGCAGTGGTTATATGTCAGATGTCACACATAAAAAAATCACATCAATCAGTGTAAAGCTCGCTCGTTTGCTCAGAGTTTCGTAACAAAAGGTGCAAACGGAACCTTATTAATATGCCTCTGCTGTCTATCTGTATCCTTGGATCTAACTTTGATATGTATTTTACGTACTTTTCACATAAACTTTCAACCAAGATTTCAGCCTCAGGGGATGAATTCCAAAAAATCAATACTACTTGCTATTTTAACTATCTACATACGAAATTTTATCAAAAATCGATTCAGCGGTTGAGGCATGAAAGAGTTACAGACAGTCTATTTATTTATTTATTGAACCTTATACAAAAATACAAAGTAAACGTATATGTATCTACCAGCCAACCTTTGGGTTATGCAGAAAAAATTAGGTGATAATTTCTAGTATAGTTCTCTTATAAACCAAGCCTATAAGCAAGAGCTGTTTATACAGTTAGTGAAAGAAACTACTTAGAATTAATCGCAGGTAACTAACTGAAACGAGTAACGATTAGTTAACTCGAGTTAGATTAGTCAAAGTTTGATTGCACGTCTTTAGCACGCGGATTGATTGCAAATTATCGCAAACTATTTAGTTGTAACTTAATAACTATTTAGTCGTTATTGTACACTCAACAATAAGACTAGGTATCTATATTTTTACTACTCGGCTTTGCTATACTCATCAGTAAGTCAGTCAACGTCCATTATATTTTATAATGTTCCAGCTGCTTTTTTCCCGCGAGATTATCAATCAAAGGAAAGGGAGCTAGCAACCTGATATATATTTATCTCTATCCATTATCCAGCTAAACGTGGCCTTTGCGTCTCACGACTCTTGGCTCTGTAAACCCCGTAAGGGAAAAAGACGTGATACTCTATCGTGAACATAGGGCGCAAACGAGCAAGCGGGTCACCATCATGGTAAGCGACTATCGCTCCCCATAAACAACTGCAACAACAGGGGTATCACAGGAATGTTGCCAGCCATTAGCTCCTATATGCAACATAAGTCTAGAAGTTGCACTGCTGTAACCTTAGCTATTCAGTATAGAGCTAACCGCGCTATAAACTAGTGCACCAGCGGCGGACCGCAGGAGTCCGTGGTTCTAGAAACTTCTGCCGCGATAAACTAACAGATAAGTAGAACATGTTGCGACCAGCTTCATCGGAATACTGATTGCGAATATAGTTTACAAAATTAACTTAAATGACAATTATTTTAGAAGAAAAAACAACGAAAAGTGTCTTAAATTTAATACTACTTATGAGAATTATATTATTGCAAATTAGATTTGCTAGAAAATTATTTTGCTAACTCTACCTGTATCACAAATATCAAAATCCGCTAAGCGCACATGCTAACTTTAGCATACCTTTTATAGTAAGTAGAATTCCCTTCAATTTTTAAACTTTTTTTCACAACTTGTCAAGCTTTATCAACTATACAATTTATACTGGGTCACTCACTGACCTCGCAAGCCTCTGAGGAGCTCAGCTTATCATTAATCAAATTAGGAGACTGTAGCGTTGTGACGTCACGTCATACTATTGTATGATTGTGAATAGCCGTTGCTTGAGCTTGTTGATTTATTGCTATGGCTGAAAGTTTACAGACTCTTATGAAGACTTATCTGACACTTTTATGTAGTTTTCTTTTCAGTGTTTAATGCTAACGTCTGGAAATGTCAAAGTTGTAGAATGTCGGGGTTGAAAAAAATTATTTTGGATAAAAAACCTGACACTCTATTTTGTAATCGATGTCAAAGTCAAGTGTCAGTGTTTTTTTATTTAAGTTGGCTTAAAAATAACACTTTTAAATAGACACAGGTAGGTACTAATAAGGTAAGGTTAGTCGACGTCGAAAAATTACTTAAAGCTAAGGTTACTACCGCCTTCAAAGCGCAAGTAGAAGAGGCGGCGCAACAAACTCCACTGCTGCATTTTCTCCAAAGACGTCACTTTACAAAATATGTGTCTTATAATTAAGGAACTATCTACTCATTAACTAAATGTTTCAATAATATACTATTAAAATGTGCACTATCTTCGAGGTAACCCTTTATAAATTTATAATAATGTATCCATACTAATATTATAAATGCGAAAGTTTGGATGTGAGTTTGTGAGTTTGTGAATTTGTGAGTTTGTGAGGATGTTTGTTACTCAATCACGCAAAATCTACTGGACGGATTTCGATGAAATTTGGTACAGAGGTAGATAATGACCTGGAATAGCACATAGGCTACTTTTTATCCCGGGAAAAAGCACTGTTCCCGTGGGAAATTCACGCGGGCGAAGCCGCGGGCAAAAGCTAGTCTATTATATCTCCGTCAATTTCAATTTAATCACAGTACACAATGTATTGCATGATGCCAGGCCAGCGCATTGTATGAATTTCCTAATTAGAAGCAGCTTGGAATATCATAATTACGATAACAAATTGTATGCACGGGGATTGTGTTACAGTCATTAACGGTATAGCCATTGTTTGGGTAAATATGGTTTATAAAATATATAAAGCCGACGCCGACAGATTTGAAGCATTCACTTGTTACCCTGTAACAGATGTTTTAGGGTTTCTTACCTCTAAAGGCAAAATCGGAACCCTAATAGGATTGCTTTGTTGTTTGTCTGTCAGTCACGACCATTGTTCCCAACTACGTGTGAGTGTATCAAGTTGACATTTATATCGGATACTTGTGTCTAAGAACTGATATAAATGAACTGATGGAAAATGATCTTTTTCAGATTGGCCTGGGTCTTGGATGCTTATCTTATAAGTATTTGTTATAAAATATAGTATCGTTAAGTTGTCCCATAACACAAGTCTCGAACTTACTTTGGGGCTAACTCGATCTGTGTGATTTGTCCGTATATATTTATTTATTATTTATAACTCTATCAGCTAGGTCAAAACGTAATCAAAAGAAGAGACAGTTAATGTAACAAATTGTCGCATATATTGCGATTTCATAAGGGGGTTAAAGTGAATGAGGAGTCCTCACTATGTTTTCTTCTGTCTCTAGTCCGCCAGGATCATCCATCTATATAAAAATAAAATAAAAATAAAATAATTTATTTAGGTAAATTGTTTTACATATCTATCTATATATATATATATATATATATATATATATATATATAAATCAAAGGTGACTGACTTACTGACTTACTGACTGACTGACATAGTGATCTATCAACGCACAGCCCAAACTACTGGACGGATCGGGTTGAAATTTTGCATGCAGGTAGATGTTATCACGTAGGCATCCGCTAAGAAAGGATTCACGCGAGCGAAGCCGCGGACGCCAGCTAGTTAAATAATATATATTGAATACAAAGCGAAACAGTCAAATACCCTGTTGAGGCATGAATAATAAAGATACAGGATAAAGTTAAAATTCAACATTTTCTCACTCGCAAAACTTTGGATAAGTTGATTATTCAATATATTTTAAAATTTAATTTTTTTTTAGTTATAAGTAGGTACTTAATTTTAATTATCATTTTATATATATTCCAACACAATGTATATTGTTTTCTTATGAATTGGAATAAATGTATTAATTTTCCTTTACCTAGTGGATCTATCACATGTCAGATTGCGTTGTGGGTTAAATACGCAACATTTCAGTCTATTTCATACAAGTTACCCTTTCCTAAATTCCGTCGCAGATTGTCGAAGTACAGGCAAACTGCTTCTACCCTGCACGGGTCCTTATGCGGTGCTGATAGAGGCAAAAATTGCTATGGATATATATGTGACCGTTGTCGTGCAGTTCACTGTACAGCAACCGCACCTGCGTTCTATCTGGACAATATATCACGTGGAGTATTTCCTGTCTCGTGTACTGTGGCCTCATTCATGGTAATCTCGGATAATGTGCAGCAGTTTTGTACCTTTTAAAGTACAAAATTATTTACTTGTCTAAAAATAAGTATCCCAAATTATCTATACGTTTTATTGGCAGAATACGTTAAGAAGGACCAGAGAACAGTAAAAAAAAATGTTACTTATGTAACATACATTTTTTCAAAACCTATTGTATTCCCTTCCAAACCTGTCTATCCTAATAGACTAGCAACTATAAAGTTGCTAGTCTATAGGTCTAGTATCGGCAGGTTTGGAAGGAAATGGGGGAGACCTTTGCCCAGCAGTGGGACGAAATAGGTTAAAAAAAAATTGTTGCTAGTAGTTTTTAACTTTATGTCTATACGTCATACTATACACTGATATGATTATATAATTAGATTATTGATCTGAAAAAGTGCCATCTTTGAAGGTCTAGTTTTTATAAAAAAAAATTGAGTTTGGTTGCTTATGATGAGTAACATCTGACAGTCACGGGGCTTGCTCATGCTCATTGGTCAATTCAAACAGCGCGCGCTTTCCCGGCTTCTTGTTGTATTATACTTCGCAAAATGTCATTTTCGCATAATGTCACTTCATTGGTATAAAATGTCCTTTTCACAAAATGTTCTTACTCAAGCAAATAGAACGACTGATGTTAAATAATAAATAATTGGTCAAGTGCGTGTCGGGCCACGAACAATGTAGGGTTCCGAAGGTACCTATCCTGTAGAAATGCGGACACATAAACTTACATTTACTTCCACTTTTATATAACTAATGAAAATAACCTAAGTATATACCATCATATAGAATGAAAATTGTTTCTACGAATATTTTTCATACTAAAATCAATTTTGTAAGTTTATCGTCTATTACTCATTAAAGTGTAAAGTCTACATACCCGTGATAATTTTCCTTTTAAATTCATTATATTTGCTAGTTATTATAATTTGTTTCATGTATCCACCCTCCACCATTTTCCTGTTCGAGGGGGGGGACACTTGACTCTAACAAAATTTATCACTTTAAAGTTAAATATTTCACACACGGATCCCTAAATCAAAAAATGTTCTTCAGACGCTCATAATATTTTTAAAAGACCTATCAAATGATACCCCACACGATGGTATAATCGAGAGAAAAAAAAATCATCCCCACTTTAGGTGTAGGGGAGGCCCCCTAAAAAAAAATATTTTTCCTAATTTTATTCTACAGTTCGCTCCGCGTAATAAATATGTATATCTCTACCAAATTTCAGTTTTCTAGTACTAGTAGTCTCTGAGATTAGCCGCAGACAGACGGACGGACGGACGGACGGACGGACAGACATGACGAAACTATAAGGGTTCCTTGTTTACTTCGGAACCCTAAAAATGAATGAACCACATTACGCTCATCTTAACCGATCCAGATTCACGCAAGGTGCTCGAGGTCAGAACTCGGGTCATGCATAATTCAGAAAAAAACTTTTGATTCGTTCGTGGCACAATGCGGCCATGAAATATTCATAGACATCGTTAGCGACTCTGCTTTACGAAGCAAAGGCTCTTAAGTAACTAGAAAGTACAGTCAGCATATCAAATTACCCTACAAGACCTCTATGCAGCGGTAACAGCCGGCAACGATTTCGGAGTTTTGACGCAGAACCACAGCCACAGGGCGGGCGCTTCATAGAAACGGGGCGTCATATATACCTACTACTACTAATGAAACTGTACATCCGTGAACACGTCAGTAAAATGTCAATGTGTGCGTTTTCATAGTCATAGCGTCCCAATCCGCACAAGAACGGGGAGAAGTGCGTGGGGTGCGGGGGAGTGCCATATTGCTGGAGGGGCAGGGAGTTTCCTTTCTGTACGAAGTATTTATATTAATTCTGTGGCAGAACGTCACTTTCGCATAAATTTCATCGTAAAAATTTGGTCACTTTTGCACAATGTCACCTTCGCAGAACGTCATTTTCGTACAATGTCATTCAAGCCATTTTAGGGTATCGCACCTCTACACGGAACCCTTTTAGCACTGTCTTGGCTTGAATGACATGCCGCAAAAACTACGTTTAGCGAAAGTGACATTGTGTGAAAATGACGTTTAGAAAATGACGAAATACGATGACATTTTGCGAAAATGACGTCCTGCGTCAAGACCGAATTTATGAAGGTCGATGTGTCGTTGGCTGTACTCTGAAATCCCAGTTGGAGAGGGTCGCCCGTTATAAGGAATTTTTCGTACTTTTTAAGGAGCGAAATCACAAAACTTTTTGGGGTTCGTACTCAAAAGGTGACAACAAGACCCTGTTATTAAGTTTCCGCTGACAATGTCTGCTTGTCTGGCTGACAGCGGACTGTATCTCAAAAACCGTTAAGTGTAGTTAGTCAAATTAATATCTACTGTATTTTGTAGATATTGACAATAAGCGTGTATATGTATTTTTTTATCGTATTGTATTCTGCTAAAGATAATTATTGTCAGTAAATACTCGTAAACAGGCGGTAAAATTAACTAACGAACTGTTATCTAACAAAATAACAATTAACTATCCATCTAATTATTGGAGCGGTTAATTTAGCCCGTCCGCGCAGGTCGGCTGAACAGTTAACTGATGTTTTGCGGATGGAACTGGTGTAAACCGGAATTTACTGGATCGGAGCGGAATGAACTAGATGGGAATTAGTGTTTACGGGATTAATTTATGTTTGCATATTGAGAATTACGTGACTAACACCTAATGATAGACTGGCTTTTAAGCGATGAGTAATATTTCAGAGTGTATTCAAAATGGGAACATGTAGGTAATTTATAGGTTTTTTATTTTTTATTTTTTTTATTTTTTATAACATAGGGCGGCAAACGAGCAAGCGGGTCACCTGATGGTAAGCGATCACCGCTGCCCATGGACTACTGCAACACCAGGGGTATCACAAGAGTGTTGCCGGCCTTTCAAGAAGACGTAGACGTAGGTTCTAACAGTTTTAGCGTAAGATCAGACCACGATTTTATTGACTTTTGGATAAAAAAATAAAGCCGATTTCACTTACAGCGTTACAAAACCAAGCGTTCAAGCTGAGTCTTATTCAATACCTATAAAAATTAAGTGCTCAGCGTGCCTAAACTGGTTTTCACTTCAAAATACGGTCGAAAACAACATCGAGGCTTACAAGTACTATTTGTCAAAAAATAAAATTTCAGTTCACAAAACCGCACGCGAAACTGTAAGAGCCCTGCGTAAACAACGGGCTGTTTTGAAGTTCGCTTTTCGAATTTATTACTGGCCAGTTTTTATTAAAACACAAATGCGAACGATTTTGAAACGTGATCAATTGATATAGGATTCATTATTGAATGAACTTAACAATATTGAATTTCTGCTGTTAATAGCTTGATATTTTTACAGGTGGGTTTGACGCTTTTAATTGTTTTGCGCATTTAATTTTTTCTGTGGATTCGAAAATGAAAAGTTTATGGAACATTATTTCAAGCGTTCTGTGCTCATTGGCCGCGTTACGGATAGGTATATGGAGATAGACTTTGCTTCAAAACTAGATTGACATAAAAAAAAGAGAACTCGTAATCTGAATTAGCAGATTACTACTACAGATTGTTTTATAGAAATTACTAAATTTTTTTTAATTACTTTACTTAAAAAAAACGGCCAAGTGCGAATTGAACTCGCGTGAAGGGGGTTTCGTACAATGCCAATTCTTAGGTATAGGTTTTCCTGCAATCTACAGGCAATGATATGATATTAGGGGGGGGGGGGGGAAATACAAAATATAGTTCATTGCCTTTAGATTACAGAAAACCCCCCCGGAGTGGTAAATTTTCGTCTTCTTTCATGAATAAAATCAAAACTATTTATTTTACAATAATATTAAAAATATATTAAATATAAAATATGAAATAATAAATAAATAATAATAAATAATATTTCAGATCCTCATAACGAGCCCTTTCATTTGATATATAACACAGTAAGGCTTGCAAAACTTTTTTTTTATTCCTAATTTATCCCCCGAAAATGTACCTTATTTAAAAAATAAAGGTATTCATTTACTATGCATATCTATTGTGCGATTCCAAAACTTACTCTGTGGATATCAATAGTATGATCTCGCTCATTTCTTTTCTTTATGCTGGCAACCTGTCAGCTGTCGCCGTCAAACACTATTGGTTGACGTCTCGACTGTCACTGTCAGTCTTTCCGCGTGTGTTCCGTGAACCACGTAATAAGGGACTCATTTTCGAATTCCCGAGTTTTCCCATGAAAAACAAAGGTTTTCTTCCGGTCTGAGCCGTGCTCACGACATCCACTACACAAATCAACAAACCGCTACCCCAGTCTACAAGCAGAAAACCAGCCGGCCGGCACCCACGCGGTACCTCGTGTCGTGGAAGACCAGCTCCGAAGTCATGGCATGCCTACATAGTGGACAGAGGTGAGTGGATCTATCTAATGATATCCAACTATTAAAAATATACAGTCCAAAACATCGAAACATCGAAACGTAATTTAATTCATTACGTTGTCATCGCACATCTGAATTTAGGTCACAGGATTACGCCATCCTACCAAATTTTTGATTTGATCCAGCAGATTCGGAAAAAAATGGCTGTGACAGACGGACGGACAGAGAGACGTTTTTTAATTTTTCCACGGAACCCTAAACACCGCGTTATTTCATTCGTCCAGTAGCTCACTTAGTCCACTTTGAGTTTGATCATCTCATAATAATACAATTAGATTCCTTAATTTCCATTGCTTTTAAGACTCGCTGTTGTTAATTGATACAAACTTTAGCCCTGTTACCTAGTTAGCTGGATTTTTTTAAGTTATTATACGAGTATATAAATGTTCAAGATTTATATCAATACTTAACGGCCCACACTAACCACTAAGCTTATATCGTGACCACGATCCTTTGCACCCACGTTTGGGTCCAATAGACACAAAAACAGAAACGAGCACAACGCACCCAGGACCGCAGACATATCTGTGAAAACAAACATTTGCCTGCGCTGGAAATCGAACCCAGAGCCTCCATGTGGTGACTACGCCACGGAGGTCGTAAATATAGATAATCCCGATAAAATGTATGTAACGAAAATAATAAAATCAACGAGCATTTTTACACTACTAGTCCCCAAAGAATGGACTTCCCAAAAATCGTCTACAGGAGTAAAAATAAAACTAAAATAGTGTAAGTCGTTCGTCGGTTTTAAGAAATACATTTTAATATTTCGTTTTCCATTTTCGCTTCACCCCATTTCATAAATACTTAGCTGTTTAATAATAACAAACGCGTAAACCAAAGGATTTATAATTTTAATCTCCACGTACAAACATTGGTAATGGGTGGAAACACAGAATTAGAAATAATAATACAAGCAAGAAATGCCATCAATCTCTATATATATATATATGCGTGCGTTGATAGATCACTATGTCAATCAATCAGTCAGTCACCTTTGAGTTATATATATATCAACGCACAGCCCAAACCACTGGACGGATCGGGCTGAAATTTGGCATGCAGGTAGATGTTATGACGTAGGCATCCGCTAAGAAAGGATTAACACGAGTCAAAGTCACTCTGACATCACCAAAAAATAAAAGTACGTATACGGCAATACGTAGAAAGGAGACGAGTTAAACAAGAGACGAGTTAGGAAAGTGTCAAGTTGAAGAAAATTATGAAGTCGTCTGGATGGATTGAAAATTCAAATTCGAATGGAAATTCGATTCCATTGAGTGTGAGTGAGTTAGCTCAAGTCTTCCTACGACTTGTGTCAGGCAGGCGGCGGCAACAAAATAATGACGTCGCAACGTCTTTGACGCTTCTATTAATTTATAATTTTAAACTCTGTGGTGAAATCGTTCTTGCGAAATACATTACAAAATACACATGGAATTTTGTCTGTTGCGAGTTGCGAATACAGAAATCTAGATAGATCGCATGCATATTGAGTTTGCTTGGGTTTATATGCCACCTGCCAGAAAAAATAAAGTCATGGTGGATGGTTCATGTATATATGCCGGGTATCTATGTAAAAAATAATGTTATGTGCTATATAAATGCGGAGACGAAACTGAAAATCTAAATGAAACTAAACTAATCGAAAAAAAAAAAAAAAAAAAGTAGGTATTAAATATTAAGTGCTGGCTATGGACCGTAGAATGGATTTTAAACGATCTCTCCGGCGATTTTCCTTCAGTTAGCCCGATCAGTTTAATTCAGAATTCCGAGATACATTTGTTTCTTTGAATGCAGCCCCTTCTAATTTGCAAGAATTCAGAGTCAGATTTTCAAAGGAGATTAAATTGGATGCTCATTTTCATTAAAATTTAATCTAATAATGTTTTGAATTCTTAAGTATTTTGAAAAGTTTAATGTTCATGTCTATACAATGAAGTTATAGACATAGAAACAAAGAAATGTCGAAAACAAATGATTTTCTTTGTACCTTTATGACCTTGTCCCTGGTATGTTATTTTCTAACTGCAAGCAGTCTCTCTCAGTACGTAAGTGCAGTTTCACCCAGGGACAAATTATTTTATTTTTATATTTAATTCAAACACATATTGTCACAAAACTTAACTGCTAACAGTGTACAAAAACCAAGTTATTAGGTTTAAACGTACACTGGCATGACATTCATCGTCGAGAATAAAATATGTAGGTGGGTACAAAACTTATTCTGCTATGCCGCGCGTATGCATCTAAGCCCGTCCCGGTATCACACGGGGTGATTTTAACTGTCGTCGTTAATTTTATTAATAAAATATGTTTTTGATTTATTTTTAATATTTCTGGTATTAAGTTCTTGTTTTAGTGCTAAGGGTAGGTTGTTTATTAATTTGGGTATTTGGTATTGTAAATGTTGTTTTCCATAAAGATTATTATATTTTGGTAATTCTAGGGTAATTTTAGATGATCCGCGGGTTTTTTTATTTTTGATTACTATGTTTTGGAATTTAAGATTAAAATAATTTTCAGTGATTATCATATACATAACTTGCTCATGAACTGGTAATATTTTACAATAATAAAAAAGTTGGTGGTAGTCATTTTGATACTGTTTTTTAATTTTCGCGGGTACTAATTTCTTAAGTATTCTTAATTGCAGCTGGTATATTGCGTCAAGGTGTGATTTGCTAGTTCTGCCGTAGCTGTTAAGACCGTAATGAATAATTGTTTCTCCTAAGGCTTTATATAAATTTAGTAATGTTAAATAGGGAATTTTGTTTTTTACTAATGATAATTTTGCCAGAATGGCTCGCAACTTATCACACACATAGTTAATGTGGTCAGTCCATTTTAACCTATCGTCAATGACCAAGCCCAGGTATTTATGTTTCTGAACTACTTCAACTTGCGAACAGCAACAGTTCCGAAGACTATTGTGTAAACATGTGTGACTATGGGCTACCAGTTTAATATTGTCAGACGATCTGTTTTTACTGGAGCTTATATATAACACTTTTGTTTTTTCAGCGTTTACGACTAGACCGACATCGTGCGACCATTCCATTAGCAGTGTGAAGTCCGTTTGCAAATCTTTCAATGCTGTATCTAAGTTTTTATTTGCTGTTATTAGACAGGTGTCGTCTGCGAATTGATAGATGCTACTTTTTGTCATGAGTTTTGTTGCGTCATTGACATAGGTAATGTAATGCAAGGGACCCAAAACAGATCCCTGTGCCGTGCCCTCAGTAACATCGATCTCTTCACTGACGTCCTCATCTATCTTCACTACATAGGACCTATTTGCTAGATAGTCTCGACACCACTTATTAAGTGGGCCACGTATGCCACAGTTATTCAGCTTATCCAATAGTGTTTCATGTTTTAGAGTATCGAAGGCTTTACTATAGTCTATGAATACTACTAATACATGTTTTCGATTGTTAACCCTTCAGAGGGCAGGAGGCCCGACCGGGCCTCTCTATTATTTCATCAACCATTCTGTCAAACGGCAAGCGGCCCGATCGGGCCGCGCCTCCCCAGCCAACTTTAAAACTTGTTTTCATGTTGATAGAAACTATTTTTGTATGAAGAAGTTTAGCTTTATACACACATTAATAAATTTCACATTTGCACAAATCATCCGATACAATAGACAATGAACGAATATTTTTTTATTTGCTTCGCCAAAGACGCCATTTTTTTGGAGTGCTGTGTTGCAAGGTTCGATCATGTAAATAACCCATACTTTTCACGTAAGTAATTTTATTTCGATGTCTATATGAAAGTTGATATATTTGTTAGTAAATCAGCATTTACAGAATCATAAAATACAGACAATGAACGAATATTTTTGCCAAAAACGGCATTTTTTTGGAGTGCTGTATTGCAAGGTTCGGTCATGTAAATCAGCCATACTTTTCACGTAAGTAATTTTATTTCGATGTCTATATGAAAGCTGATATATTTGTTAGTAAATCAGCATTTACAGAATCATAAAATACATTCTGAGTGCTGAGAAATAATTATTTTTGTTGGAACGCTAAAATAGGTGACGCCATTTTGAAATCAATGTTAGCATGACACCGGATTTTGACATTTCGCCTTTGCCTCTGAGAGGTTAAGATGTTCATATATGGTATCAGTAAATTTTGTAAGTAGCTGTGTCGTGCTTTTACCCTTTTGAAAACCGAACTGTCTGTCCGTAATAATATTGTTATCAACATAAAATTTATTTATTTGTTTAGAGACGCATTTTTCTACTATTTTGTCTATGGCCGATAAGATTGTTACAGGACGATAATTGTTATAATCGCATTTATCGCCTTTTTTGTGAATGGGTCTGACTATTCCTGTTTTTAGTTGGACTGGGTATTTGCCTTCCTTAATAGTCGTATTAATAAAGTGCGCCATTACTTCAGCTATCTCTTTTCCTAGGTATTTTAAATCTTGAGCTCTTACTTTATCTACTCCCGGTGCTTTAGACGAATTCATAGCTTTTAATTCTTTACTGACGTCTTTGGTGGTTACATTTTGAAATCTACATGATACGTTCACCGGAGATGTATACTGACTTTGGTCTAAAAGCTTGCTTTTGCATTTAGGGATAATACTCCTAACATTATTTGCGAAGCTCCTGGCGAAGTTATTCACTATTTCCTTTGTAGTAATTTTATTTTTTGAGAATGCGTTTAATATAATTGTATCTACTAGTGACTTAACACGGCCAGTGATTTGATTTAGTAGCTGCCATAAAAGTCTAGGATTGTTTTTGTTGTTATTTATTTGGCGTCGTATCTGTTCATTTTTTGATTTATTAATTAATTTATTAGCATAGTTCCGATAGGAGTTATATTTTTGTTTTAAGATTAAGTTTGTAGGATCTGTAATCCATTTTGTAAATAATTTGTCCCTATGTTCACATGCATTTTTAATTTTATTGTTCATCCAACTATTATTTATTCGGAAATTGTTTAATGATTTTTTAATTTTAATTGTGGCTTTAGCGTAGCATTGCTGTATGTTATCAATTATAATTTTATATATTTTCAATGGACATATAATATCTTTGATTGGCCGCCAATCTATTTGTTTTAAACTACTAGTGAGCGTTTTCATATCGTATCTTGTAACATATTTAAAATCAACCCGTGTGTTACGTGCCGGTGATCTATCGTGTACGGCTGCGAGGGCTATGAGGCGATGGTCAGCCAGTGTAGTTCCGATCGCCGCTGTGTATAAAGTTAGTGAGCGGGATCTCGCATAAATATGATCAATGCAGGATTTACAAATTCTACCTTTCACTATTTCTATACGCGTATACTCATTGATCCCGCAAGCTAAGCCGTGATTGTACATAGTGGTGTTGTATATATGTTTTACAGGATAGTTATTTCTCAAGTTAATGTTAATGTCTCCCAGTAAGTATAAATCGCGTACATTGCCTATTTTATGTAATAGTGAGTCCAGTTCTTTTACAAATAAGTGTTTACTGTTTCTGGGAGGCCGGTATATGCAGCAAAGAGTGGCGGAATAACCTGAAGGCGTGGTTAAAGTTCCAATAAGGTTTTCACAATGTTTCATTACATGGGATTTTCTTTGAAATTTATGTTTTTTATGTATATACATAATTATTCCACCGCCTTTTCGATTACTCCGCAAATCAGTATACATGTCATATCCTTGAAGCTGATATAAAGCACTGAGAGGTTCTGAAATATTTACTTCACTTAACATTACAACATCAACAGTTCTAGGTGAAACGCTAATACATTGTTCAAAACTGGCAAAATTTTTGATAATCGACCTAATGTTCATATAGTAAATTGTGCGACAAGTTGGGCAAATTATCGCAAATTAGTATTAATAATGAAGGTATGTAACTTCGGTGTAGTGCGTTTAAAACGGAGAGTTCGGGCGCTCCGAATAGCTCGCTGAATAATTAAACTATGGAGTGTGTTCCTCTTGCTACCAGTATCTCGTGATTAGCTCTAGTGGTCTCGGAAGCGCTAGTGGTGTAGTTTCTAAGATTATTTTTGGTCTAGGTCCCAGGTTCAAATACTAGATACTTGTTTGTAGACGAATATAACTCATGTAAAGAACACTGCTTCCGGTGTAGGACAATACCGTGAGGATACTTGCACTCGTGTTGATTAATCAGTGTATAAAATGTAGAAGACAAATAATTAAACCATTTCATTATTGCTACAAAGGTGGATTGAATTTTTGATCATATTAGATTTAGTACATAATGTGAAGAAAATGCTTCCATTCTGGTCTGAGAGTGAAGAACAAGCATAGGACGTGCCAGGTGCTTCTCTTCCTGCGCAGATCTAATAAATCAATCAAGGGAATGTCTTATACTAACTGATCCCCAGTTATTTATTATTATCTTATCATAGGTGATGGTGCCCACTATTCACCTAAGCGTGGCCTTCGAGTCTCACGACTCTTAGTTCTGTCTACCCCGTAAGGGATAAAGGCGTGATAACTACTGTATGTATGTGTACAAGTCTTATTTCATTTCTACATAATCACACCGACAAGAGCACAGCTTTTGATTAGCAAGAGACATTTAAAGGAGACAGAAGGAACCCACCCGGGTGGGAGGGCGAGGGTGGAAGTTACGTTAATTATTAGTAAGAAGTGAGAAAGTTCCGTGCGGTTCGGAACTCCATACTCTTTGTATTTACGCTTTTAATTAGAAGGATTAGCTGATTTTCAAAGCGGAAATTTCCAGATCTAACGAACAATTTTTGAGGGCAAAAGCTAGGAAAGGGAGCATATCCCACACTATTACACACATTAGGAGCACCCATAACCGGAGAGCATGTATGAAGAGAGTGGTGAGTGTAGAGGAAGCGAGAGAGATCTGTAAGGATCGTAGCAGGTGGAAATCGCTAGTCTCTGCCTACCCTCACGGGAAAAAGGCGTGATAATATGTATGTAAAAGCTAGCAAATCATGCATAAAGCTAATCTCAAAGTAAATTTTGCACTTTGGATGCGGTAGAAACTTGAGTTTGAGTTTTAACTTTGAGATAAAAAAATACCCTGACCGGGGTCCAAATAAGGACCCTTTTAATTCAGTGGAAAGGACTTTGCCACTGGACCAAAATACCTTACGGCAAAAGGATGATGATTTTTAAGTACCTACCTAGCTATAAACTTTTTCTAAGTTTGGTGGGACAGCTTTAACGTTCACACGCCACCGCCCGGCTGCATCAGGACGTTTTTCTCCTTAGGCTATTCAGGCAATTTGAGCAATATACCGCTCTGCCATTTTGTGAGTAACGCCCAAAGCCGAGGTTCGTTCCCACGGGTTATTTCCAAAGTACTCCAAAAAATGTTCCCAAACTACTCCATGAAAAAAATAATATTTTAAATTAAGTTTCATTCTACTCCGCGGTAATATTAAAATGTTCTCAAAGTACTCTACGCGATTTTAATATAAAAAAATATTAATTAGAATAAAAAGTGTAGCTGACGTATAGTACAGTCAGGCTCAAAAGCTTACAATATTTTTATGTTTAAAGACAATTTTAAATAAAAGTCTTTACAATTCAATAATCAACATTTATATATTTATAATTCATCAATTAAAAACATTCAAAAATCAACAATCAAAAATATATTCATAAATGAGCTTTTTTTTTACATATTTTCCTCTAAAGAGATTCATGATTATTATGTAAATGTAGGAATTCGGCTTTAAAGAAACTCAAGAAGTAACTGATAAAATATATTTTTGAAAAAATTTAAAATATTTACATTAAAAGAAACATCCAATTTCCGTCTTAGCGGCTAGGTTGCGACTTACATTCGTTGTACATCCATTTTAACAAGCTAACATGCACACATTTTCAATTCAAACGTGCTTTCAACTTTTTTCTCTTTAATTTAGAATCTTATTCAGAACTTTAATCAGAACAATATTCATAATGATTTTGATACGGATACTCACGCGTTTTGTTAGCCGGATTTAGAACAATATTGTTTGAACGATTTTGTAACTGACTGTACAAAGTGAAATATTTTATAATTATTTAGATGGAGTAGTTTGAGAATTGATATCAAAAAATCTGCGGAGTATATTGAGAATAAATTGAAATACCTATGGAGTAGAATGGAAACAAAATAATAAGTATTTTTAAATAATAATAATTTCGTGGAATAACTTGGGAACACATGTATGAGATTCTTATCTTTTTAGAAGAAAAGAAATTGGGAACAACCCGTTCCACCTGGGAGCCCTTTGTGCTGTTACTGTTTCGGCTGTATGGCCCTCGAGGCTGTCGCCATATTTCCTCCGGTGAAGCAGTAAAGGTCGACGTAGCGACCAAGTAAGTAGCGAGCAAGTAGGCTTCGATACTCGTATTAAAATAATCCTAAGTTTGTCTTTGATAAAACATTGTTTAAAATTCTAGTCTCTGAGACCTTTTAACAAACTTCTTCTAAATTATTCTCTCATTTCACAACAAAGGATCAAAATCAATACTCATTGACATTAGGCAATGATTGATTACAAACAAAACAGACTCGTGGAAAGTTTTTGGGACATTTAAGCCGTTGATATTTTAAGAAAATTAACAAAATTGATGTTACCGGACTAGATTTCTACCATCTTTGAGAATTATTATTTTAATTTGAAAGAAAACAAATTATTACATAATATCATGATGAAACTTACGCCAGAATAAGTTAGACCTTCAAAAATACAACAAATACAATGACATTAAATTTCATCAAGCATATTTTGCGTGATACGTGTACATACAGGCAGGAAGACAGACAAAAAGGTCTAAAAACAATCGTTTTGTATTTTATTGGTCCTATAAAGATAATTTAATTGATCAATCATTTATTTAATTTCCTTTAAGTAACATCGACTTTCCCACATTACCCCAACCCTTAAAGATCCCCCAATTGGACCCAATACAAGACCATCCATCACTCGACAACGCCGCGGATGGTTACATTTGTAGAACTGTCACAGTTAAGCCCAAACACTTTTATTCCATTTCCTTTCAGAGATTTGTGGCCATCATTCTATTAAATTTATGATTCTACTACTCAAAAGTTGATAAGCACTTTTTTATAGACTAAATTAGTTTTCGCTTATAACTTTTTCGTATTTGAAAATCTACGGGACATATTATATTTTTGCGAAAACGTACAACATTTTAAGTTACATTCCAAAACACACAAGCCAAAATCAAACACGAATAAATTCGTATTTGCGTATTGTTTTTGTAATTGCGTATTCTATTATATTATATTTAAATAGATAGGTACGTAAAATACATAAGGCAGTGACAAATTCAGGCGTCTTTGATATTTGAAAATTCTCCAAAAGAGTAAAAAGAGGTATATAACAACATTCACGTGGGCGAAGCTGCTGGCATAGCTAGTTAACATAATAAATGACAACCAACCGACGCTTTTTTGAAAATCGGTCAAAAGCCTTGAGGTTAGTGAGCCTTCACTAATTCAGATTCGCAGAACGGAACAATCTGTCGCCTACAAAATTAAT
Source organism: Ephestia elutella (assembly GCA_018467065.1). Taxonomy (NCBI): domain Eukaryota; kingdom Metazoa; phylum Arthropoda; class Insecta; order Lepidoptera; family Pyralidae; genus Ephestia; species Ephestia elutella. The sequence goes on from CM031590.1 coordinate 447,451, forward strand.
TCATCATCTGTTTTGAGTGGACAAGTATAAGAAAATAACAGCCCATTTTTCTTTGTCACTGTTATCATTAAATCACATTATATTTAAATCTCTTTATTTCATCAAAAATATACCTATTAATGTCAAGAGCAACTTCTTATTTCAGTGACAAATAATCCTACTACCTTATATTATAAATGCGAAAGTTGTGAATGAATGAAGTTTCCTTTTTACACGACTGACCAAAAAAAGAGTGTTATGTTTTCAGGGTTCATGGTATGTATGTATGTAAGTTTCTTTATTCCACCTTTATCCTGAACGGCTTAACAGATTTTGAAGTGAGAGGTATTGTTAGATTCCTTACATTCCTCCGAGTGACATAGGCTATGTAAGTTGTCAGTCGTGTTTTTTTTATTTTTAAATAATTAGCTTGTTACATCATATTTTGTAGGTACTACTTATATACAATTGTACAACTTGTTTTTTTTTTGCAAAATTTATATAAAATATAAGACACAATAATTTCACGCCGCATTTTTTTTATTACATTTTTTTATTAGAATTTATACCTAACACAGGTTGTTCTCTTAAACTTTGGCAAATATTATTGTAAGCCTCGTTAATATTTTCATTTTACAACGTTCGGATCGTGTTCAAACAAGTTGGAAACTTCCCGAGGCAAGTAATAACATGTTTATAGAAAGAAAGTTGAGTGTAACTCCGCCAAATTTCATAAACGTGTTCGTGATATTGACTTTGATCTCAAATTGCTGGTGCTAATAATGTTTTTCGGAATTTACACCTACAATTTTATGAAACTCCCAACTTCGCTCTAAATTTGTAAAGTGTCGAGAAGATTTTATTGCAATAATTTAATGAGAATCAAATTAATCCAAAAAAATCAAATTACCCATCCATAAAATAAACAACAATCGTAAAATTAATAAAGCTTTGTTAAGACAATTCGGATTAAATGACCCCAAATGGCACCAATTGAAACGCACACTTGCCATTACACCCCGGAACAAAACTAATTGTCCAGGAGTAAACTGCCGCAGACCCGCCAAGCCCCGGCCCGATTCGCCGCAAAACTGTGCCCTTTCGACCCGATTACATACCCGATTTAGGCGGCCCTAAAATAATATTACAGTTCATTGCGATACAGTTGGTGCTGTCTGTTTTATATGTGACCTAGTCGCTTGGCTTCAGTCTCGTTGATGGCTAGTGGAGTCGACCCGGCCTTGCGAGGTAAATGATAATGAAAACCGCATCAAAATCCATTAAGTATTTTAAAAGATCTAAGCGGATATTATGTAGACAGACGCAAGATCATCTTATACTATGTATTGTGTTATTAAAATAAATAAAACAAAATAAAAAAAGGCCATTATTGCTATTTTACTATAAGTATTGTTTTATAATGACTTAGCAATTACTAACAATGATCAACATTTTAACACCTACAGTCGTGTTAAAATGTTATTCGCCGCTATTTTAAATATAAATTTTATCAAAACCAAAGAAGATTGTGTTATTGCATACTTAGATAAAGTAATGTCATGCAATATTTTAAGAACAGTGAACTTGCATACTATACTTGGGCACAAAGGGATGTTTTTGTACAAATACCTACACGTTTTTATCAAATAATAGATATAAATAACTGGATCGTAGAGAAGCTATAAAGCTAATTCGAAGTTTTGATGTGTACACAGACAAACACTTACCAAACATATATGTATACCAATGAACCTAATAAAAATACATAGGTAAGCTATTCCTTAACCGCTACTCGCTCTAACCCAAACTGTAGCCCAAATGTAAGCAATCGTCAGGATTTGAACAAGTAATTAACAAGAAATTAATAGATGGTCCCGTTCCACCCCGGCAGGGCCATTCGGCTGTAATGTCGTCCGGTGGAGGGTTAATGTTGTTGTGTTGCTCTAATTGCTTGTACATTTTAATTTCTCGCTCGGACTTTCTTTTATTATCTTGTAGTAGTCGAGGATATTTGCTGTTAATTAGCAATTTTAAATGAATAATCGACGATCACAGTGAATGGGGTTGTACAATATTATTGCCGAGTTTATATTGGCTACCTTCTGATACCATAATCAAATCTGATTTTGTCATTGTCCAGTTACAGTTTTATTATTTGTATAATTATAGCTTCCATGCTGGTCTGGTAGCGAAGAAAAAACATAGAATATGACAGCTGCTTCTCTTCCCGCGCAGATTGTAAAAGTCAATCGAGGGAAAGGGCTTTAAACAGGGGATTCCTCCACTCATAGGCGATGGGCTAGCAACTTGTCACTATACCTGAATCTCCATTCCATCAGAAAGGTAATCAGAAAGCCCACTATATAGCTAAGCATGGCCTTCGAGTCTCACGACTCTTGGCTCTGTCTACCCCATAAGGGATAAAGTCGTGATTCTATGTATGTATAATTATAGTTAGACTGACAGAAAACGCAAGTCTTCCAATTTGTCTCATGAGAAGAGGCAAATAAGTAAATATTATTAGTAAGTTTATTATTCCACTTGATTTGCTGAAATTTAAAGCGGAAAGTTTTTGGTATTCAGGGAGATAGTTGGGGCTGAAAGTTCGTCGTTGGAAGCTCGCGTAATATTCACTGAGCTTTGTCTCGACGCACACTTGCAGTCTTTTCACGGGAGTTTGTTAGAACTAGTATTTTTAAAGTATTATATTTTGACTGGACACTCACTAGGAAGCTCGTGTCTAAATTCCAGGTGGCACAGAGAGCCATGGAACGGGCAATGCTTGACTTATCACTCATAGACCGTGTCCGTAATACTGAGATAAGAAAGCGCACTGGAGTAACCGATATTGCGCTGGTGGTGACGAGGTTGAAGTGGAGATGGGCAGGCCACATGAGCAGGAGAGAGGACGGCCGTTGGGCGCGCAGGGATGCGGAGTGGAGACCCAGAACAGGCCGGAGAAAAGTAGGGAAACCACTAATGCGCTGGGCCGATGACATCTACAAAATTTTGGGTAAAGCCTGGATGCGATCCGCAAGAGACCGGGCAAAATGGAGGCCTATACCCAACAATGGGTGATACAGGGCTGAAGAAGAAGATATTTTGACAAGCTTTTTCTTTAGGCGTATTGCAGTGAAACTTGGGTTTCAAAATAAAAGAATCACTGCTTAAAACACGAGTATAATTGAACTAAAAAAAATTTGACCAATGTCCTTTAACAAAAAAATATCTGGACACACCAAAGAAATAAAAATAAAAGAAAGGAAAATTAACAACAGGAAAGGAATATTAACAGGCAAAATAAGAAATACATGAATTTGCTTGTTATTTTAAAAAGAAAATTAAATGAGTGAAAGAAATGGATGAAATGATTTATAAAAATTCCAAATCAAAACCGAAACAAAAATAATCCCGACAAAAGGGAGCCTTTAGAATTTAGAGGAAAAAGTTATCACAATATGTTTAAAAAGTCAATCTTAAAAGAACCACAGGCGCCACGGTTACAAACTAAACATTTCGTCGTTCTGTAACTCATTCTCAGGTGCAGGCCGACTTTGCCCACTCTCGTCTAATAAACAGTCCAACAATACATACATGAAATATTTCAGTGCCACTTCATATAATCCTTCTGGTTTTTAAATATACCATACCCAAAATTAGATGCGATAACGTTGCCAACTTTCTTACCTGAAACAATAGATTGGATTTACATACAGAAATGAATTTAAAAAATAAATAAAAAATATACATATCAGTTTTTAAACTAGCTATTTACAAAGTTTTATTTTACCAGCGTATCGACTCACAACAACACAAATGACATGTACAGAATACACATCTGTCTGTATGTACAATGAACGGTCAAATAGAAATATCCGGCCACTGATCAAACGAACTAACCGTTATTTCGCGTTTCCATTTCACAATCTAAAAAAGATCAGTTTTGGATTAAAAAAAAACAATTATAAATAAAAAAATATTTTACTTATATTTTTAGTTCTTGTTGTTAGCCATAATGTCAATTTATTTATAAAACTAAAATAACATTCGTAAATAGAAGAGGAAAAATATTTTGTTAATGGAAATTGTTATAAATAGGATATATCCGTTTTCTCAGAAACGTATGGGGGTGGAAGTGTCAAGTAAACTGAAAATATAACGAGCTTGCCCTTTAAGTATATTTAGATGGACACATACCTAAATATAATATTAGTTATTCAGTATTATCATATTCGGTCGTCATAAGAAATGACGCATATGACATTTGTTTCGAAATTGTAAAGGTATATAAGTATTAAAGGCACTATTTATTCACAATAATATTTTCATAATCGTATTTTTACTGATTAATCATTGTGACTTTTTACTAACCAGCTAAAGTTTCGCAGCAGTTTTGGATGATAAAACTGAGTAGGTTTCTAAAGAAATCTATACATTTTAGGTGTAAATAAAGGTAGCAATTGTATAAATGAAGGAAATAATTGAATAAATAAGGTAGTATCGTTGATCTCTTAGTACAAGGAAACTTAGTTTGGGGCTAGCTCAATCTATCTAGCTATAAATCTATAGTCACATGTTTAAAGTGTTTACTTACTATACTTAGTTATTAGTTTCGATAAATACAGATATTACAACAATGCAGTTCAAACATAATTCCAATACAAATCCGAGTCCTGTCGGGGAATCCCCCGGGATCCCAACTTAGAGGATAACAAAGTACAAACTCGAGTGTTGCCAGACTCTTGTGTGAGTTGCTGCACTAATTGGCAGAAGTTCTTTGTTTGTTAGTTATTTGTATTCTAGTGCGGAATATTATAAACTGACTTCACAGAAATATGAATTATTCTTGTTCTTCTTTTCAGCCTTTCTCTATCAAATAGTTGGTGTAGGCCTCCTTCAATCCTCGCCATCTTTCTCTGTTTTGGGCAGAGTCCAGTTGCTGCCTGCGATCTTTTTGATGTCGTCTTTTCATCTCATTTGTGGTCTACCCCTGGGGTGCTTTTGATCCCATGGTGTCCAATCTCGAAGACGCTTAATTGCACTATGAGTCCGTTTTTTTGGCAATTTGGCCAAATTATTATTTAAGACCAATTTAAGACTATGAGGCATAGATAAGTGACATTGCTGCCAACCGAATAATAACGAAATACTATTCGCTTTATCTAAATTAATAAATCTTTCGTACTACTTATTGAGTGTATTATAAAACTGGAGTCATCTTTCTTAAGTCGCCTAAGGCATCTGACATGACCTGACAGCTAACGCCATCTAGTGAATCTTTACAAATTAACAGTAACATTTTTTTAGTTAGCTGATATGTCCCACTGCTGAGCAAAAGACTCCCCTTTATGTCTCAAACCAAATCTATCCTTTGGCAGCCTATCACCGCTTATCGAAGGCTGACAATTCATCACACCACCTCAATTTCGGTTTTCTTCTTCTTTTAACATCAGTCGGGACCCAAAATGTGATGATTTTTGCTTATCATTCCATCTTCATCCGGCTGATATGCCCAGTCCTACTCCAGTCCCACGGTAAACAAACTCTTTTTTTATTTTTTTTATTTAACCTTCATTGTACAAAAATACAAAGTAAACGTACAATAGGAGGGCTTAATGCTAAAGCATATCCACCAGCCAACATTTTTTCCTAGCTGGCTAGTCCCTATGCTGGGCAAAAGCCTCCCGTAATTTCCTCCACGTATCTCAATCTTTTGTCTTTTCCTTTCTTTCTCTGTCAAGCTCTCAAGTCGTCCCATCTCGTCTTTGGCCTTCCTCTTTTTTTCTTTCCATCATCGGTTGGAACCCAGTTGGTTAAAATTTGAGTCCACCTCTCCGGGTGCATGCGACAGACGTGACTCGCCCAGTCCCGCTTTAGCCTAGCTGCCTTTTTTGCCACATTTAAATTTACACTCAAAATAATATCAATATTATCGCACACAAGTTATAATGTTCACTGCCTATTCTCCAAATTAGTGAATCTCTACGAAATGCCAAGTAAACCACCTCTAATGACGTACAAAGCGGAGACACACAATAATGTCAACACTGTCCTGCAGGAGTTATTATTTTCGCAAGTACAGCAATGTTGGACGCTCCAGATTATAAACTAAAGAGGTTACAGAATATTTTTATGAATACTTATGACATCTGATTTTTAACCGGGATATTCACGCGTGTTGTTTCGAAACTAGTCGGCGGTTACACGCGTGAGTATCCGTATTAAATATTACAGTGACTATTTCTCACATTAGTTATAATCAAAATTACATGCTTCTGTGGTTTCATACAGAGACAAAGTCACGAACACAGTTAATTTTCTAAGGTATCGTAGTTATATTGTACTAAATTATCTTTACAAAATGTCCCTTTTCGTTCATTTTTACAGATTGCAGTGAGAGATGATGAGAACATACATACATAATATCACGCTTTTTTCCCGTGGGGGTTGGCAGAGGCAAGCGAGTATTACACATCTATAGTAAAATGCTCTATGACATTTTTCGATGACCTGCATATAACAAGCCACATCTGTACCACATAATTAATATAAGTATCTACTATGTACAGAAACGAAACTCCCTGCCCCTCCCGCAATATGGCACACACCGCACCCCCCGCACTTCTTCCCCGTTCTTTTGTGGATTGGGACGCTATGACTATGAAAACGCACACATTGACGACACTGACGTGTTCACGGATGTACAGTTTCATTTGTAGTAGTAGCATATGACGCTCCGTTTCTATAAAGCGCCCTCCCTTTGTCTGTGCTCTATATATTCTGTGGCGTGTCACGGACAGAGTCGGCACTCGGGGGACACTCGGCTTTATTTTAAAATTTCAAACGAACATGTTTTCCGACTTGTGCGGAAATTCGATTTGAAAATTGCTATCGTCGTTCGAAGAAGCGATATTTTCATTACTAACTGCGCTCTGGGGATCCGCTTCCATTAGAATTTCGGGATTAAATGTACAGTCAACTGCTAAGAAATCTGACCGAATCCTATTTCAGGGGTGTCAGGTTTCTCCAGGTGACTGTACCTACTTAGTGCCAAAAACAAAAGAACACAGGTGATACCATTTTTTCCAAATTCAGTGGCCTTTTACTACTATTGGAGACTAAAACAGGCCGCTCATGGTAGAGAGATACCGTTTGCTGATCTCCAAACTTCATTTTGAAGATGATGATAACTACTATTGCCTATTGCCTCTAGTCCTATTAGTTTCTATGTTCAGCGGTTTCGAATCCAAATCAGTCAGCGTCCAATTATGACCAAAAATTTGCATCTCGACTGATAATAAAGCGGAAGGGTTATTTTTTTTGTTAGAACTCGTTGTCTTGATTTCGCATCAGCAACGGCAACGGCTATTTCCATATTTATATTCTGTCCGCTATATTATAATCAGTACCTAAAATAACAGTCTACTCATTTGCTTCCCGTAGAACTAAATAGTAGTCAGATTCAGATTCATTTATTTTGTCAGTCATAGGTAAATACATGTTGTTACAATTTTCAATAGTGCTCTGTGCTACGCCATTACATTTTCTTAATTCTCATAAATGATTGCTCTGAATGATAGCCACATGTTTAAGGCTATTCAGATTCCCGATATTCCCACAGGAGCGAAGCCGCGGGCACCATTACTGTAACTATAATGTGTGAACGTTATTTGCAGTTCATTACCAACACGCGTTAACGAGGTTTTGCTAATTAACTCGTTATAGCTCGTTATTGTAAACAGCTGCTATTCGCTCGTGAATCAGTGGTTCCAGCTATTTAAATAAAATACTTTATTTCATCTTAATTAATTAATTCAAACGAATTTGCTTTATCAATTGGGTAATAATAATATTGCAATAATAACCCTCTTTCCAGGTAAGCAAAAATATAAAATGCCAATTGAAATAACCTGGGTGTGCAAAAGTGTGCTTCCTCGGTGAGCGGTTGTTAGAAACACAGTTAAAAGTATATAGTTTTATATGTATATTTATATACATATGTTATGTTATATAATAAATTCAATAAATGACTATAATTGTATGAATATACTTGTACTTTTATTCTATTACCCAATTCATAATGTAGGTACAGGTAGGTAATTCAAATAAAGAAAAGATACAATCAGGTTCAAATGTATATTATAAGACTGAACCCTAATTTCAAAGCTAAAGACTACTAGGACTTCGTAACGACCACTGCTGAGAAGAAATCCCGAAAGAAACTCATTAGAACAGTATTGGTCCCTATCATGATATTAGTTATATTTATTACTATAAATACCCCAGATGGGCCACTTGTATTTAATAGAAAATATCATTAAAACACAAAGAAATAATCACATGACAATGCAACAGCATAACAGTATAGAATAACTATATCTACTTAACATAATACATAGTACTTATCTTTATATCCGTTCACCCCGAGCTCCAATCGAAAAGTGTATCAAGAAACACTAACGGCCAACGCCTTACAAACTGTACCTACCTACTTCACGAATCTAATCACTACAATATCCTTTTAAGTCTTAACAATGATCATTAACAATTTAGGCAAACTGTTACCTTATATAAATATATTTAATTATTAATTTGTTATTTACAAATCAAAAGCTTTAATTAAATACATAAGTACATTTATCAATTTGAATCAAACAGGAAGTTCAACCCCATACACATTCGTGGCGCCATGACATCTTTCGATAGCAACAACAACCAACACAAGTTTTATTAATAATATTTTGAGTATTTATATTAACATAAACATAAATAAGTTAACCAATATTTATAGTAAGAATTTAAATATCTAACAAACGCGATGCAATGCTGTGCTATAATGCAATATTACAAACGTCAACACATTTGATATTTACCCATCGCCGCTATGCCTTGCTGCTTTTGACGTTCATGTAGGACAACGGGTATGATTAGAAATGCCATCTGCTATATTCTAATACGAGAATATTAGAATTAAATATGCTTGTGGCATTGACGCACGTACACTAAGCGTTTCGACTGGACGAAAACATTTCAAAAATAAAAACATTTTGAAAGCACAAATTACAAAGTTTATGCCGTGCGAATTTACATTCACACATATTTCTCGCCATCAATTCGGCTTTGAGAGCAATTGCATAAATTCAGATTTCGTCGGCCATTGTACGCGCCCGGCTATTGCTGGGGAAGAATTTTATGTTTATTTATTTATCTATTTTTGTTCAATAAATTGTATATACGAAAAGAGGATTTACAAAAATAATGGAATGCTTTATAATTGACAGCTTATTTAAGCATTCCATTATTTACTTTTTGAGTTACGAAGTACGAAACCTTAAAAAGTTGCAAAAGACTATCGAATGTGTGATAGTAGTCGATGAAAATAATCTTTTCTCATAAGAGCTATATTCTTGTCGGTATTAATACGTGGAATGTAACACACGCAACGTCTTTCTTGACAATGTCAATATAGTGTCTGTAAGACTCATCTTCTACTCACTAATGAAGTTATATTGGTAGTTGAGGCACCCTTAATATCTGCTCCGCTGAAGACTGGTCCTAAAAACGTAAAAAAAATAACCATGAAATAAAAAATAATTCTTTGAACTAAACACTTTAAACAATTTCTAAGACTTATTCAAATACTGTTCAAGTACATTTTAAATCTATGCTCAGTTCGAACTCCAAGACAACGCTAAAAGCTCTATAATAACTATGCAAAAAGTTCCCGGGAACTCGAGCTTCCATCTCCAAACTATTCTATTCAAAGCTTCTTGGAAAGCTTCGAACAAAGTCAGTTTTAAACGATAACATTATGCCAAATGATTATTTTCAATATCGCATTTGAATTTTCTGATTCAGCAGCTTATAAAAGGAAATTGGATGATCCAATTTTTAAAAAGCATTTTCTGTGAAACGTTCAGGAGTCTTGATGTGACATCCTAACGTACAGCCAACTCATCAGTGTGGGAAATGGAACGTGATGAATGAGAGGTGGGAGTGAAAGGGATGGAAGATATGGAATTAAGATGGCGATACGCGTGTGTACTGTTATATAAGGTGTCCTAGTTAAAATAAAGATTTGTCGTGCATCCTGTGGTTTCACTCCGAGCCTTCATCCCACAAATTTGGGGGCTCGTCCGGGATGGACTTGGAGTGTATAAGAAGACGTATTTAAGAAGATAAGAAGACGATACCGGCCGGCGCGCATAACCCCAAGACGCAACGTGGTTTTGCAGCGTGGGCCACGACGACGAGACGACGATTTCTGGAAGACGAGCTTATAAAGACGGTTTACAAAGACGAACGCGACGATGGCTGGCGGCTCAAGCGATTCGGCAAGCTCGCAGGCTGTCGTACCTACTACGACGATGAATTTTTTTGAGGGAAGCGTCGCCCCTTTCAATGGCGAGGACAAGTCTTACTCCTCTACGAAATGGGCCCAAGACATTGAGGATAATGCCGAAGTATTTGGCTGGAGTGCCCAGCAGAAGTTGATTATAGCGCGGAGGTCGCTATGTGGCACGGCGGCCCTATGGCTAAAATCTGAAAAGGTATATAAGACGTATGATGAATTGAAGATCGCCCTGCAGCGGGAATTTCCTGACACGATCAATGTCAAGGAGATGCACGAGCTAATGTCTGCAAGAAAGAAAAGCAAAGATGAAACATATCAACAGTACATGCTCGTGATGAAGGAGCTCGGGAAACGAGCAAAATTCCCTGATTACGTAGCCATCCAGTACATAATAGACGGAATTCAAGATAGCCAAGTAAATAAAATGATTTTGTATGGCGTCACTACCTATAGTGCCCTAAAGGAGAAGTTGGCTATTTACGAGAAGATTAAATCAGACGTCCGCGCCGAAACCGTTGCTGCAAAGAAGCAAGGAGTAGCTGCATTTACATCGCGTCGTTGCTACAATTGCGGCGAAAGAAGTCATGTGTCATCTCAGTGTCCGAATGGACTTAAATGTTTCAAGTGCAATCAATTCGGCCATATTGGATCCCGTTGCACTTCGACAGCAGCGCCATCATCGGTGGGCGGAAGTAGCGGTGCGAAGATGGAGCGGAACTCGGCTACGACGTCATCAGTGCCGGTAAAACAGTCCACATCCGGTCAGACGCAGGTTCGCGCTAAACGGAATGCAACTCCAGCGGGGACGTCGGTAAAACAGCGTGCCGCCATGTTCGGTACAGCGGAGTCGACAACCAATCAGCGCGAGTTCTGCGGTGGCCATGACAGCGAAAGTGACGAGACGTCAACGTCAAACTTTGACAATACCGGCATTATGATGAACGTAAACAAACAAGAAGGGAACAAGAATTACGGCGGAAAACCAATTAAACGTGTGCTGATTAACAATATTTACGGTGCGGACGCACTCATAGACTCCGGTAGTGATGTGAACTTGATCTCCGCGGATTTATATGCTAACTTGCAATTATCTGAGTTCCATGTCAGCGGCGGTCTAATGCTAACCGGACTTGGGCGTTCGCGAGTGCAATCTCTGGGCAAAATAACGATGAACATTGCGATTGACGGTCAGTGCTACAGCGGTGTTACATTCCACATCATAAATAGAGACTCTATGCCTTACGATATAATTATAGGTCATGAGTTTTTGAGGAGTGTGACAGTACTTATGAGTGACGGATGCGTGAATATATACAAAGACGAGAATGAATGGTTATCTAATGTTAATTGTTTCACAGGTATGTCTGACTCTTTGCTGGATCATGTGCGTGATCCTCTTGTCAAGCAGGAGGCGTATGAGTGCATTAGCAGTTACAATCCAGTTCAAGTGAAGGAGGCTCCAATTGAACTTAAGATCGTTTTGAAGGATGATGCGCCAGTGACTCATCGCCCCCGGCGACTGTCCTACGCCGAGCAAGGTATAGTTGAAGAGCAAATAGAGGAATGGCTCAGAGACGGCATCATCCAGGTGAGCTATTCTGAATATTCTAGCCCCCTGGTATTAGTGAAAAAGAAAGACGGCACAACTCGGGTATGTGTTGATTATAGGCAGTTGAACTCTAAGATTGTAAAAGACGAATATCCCCTCCCTATAATAGATGATTTAATTGATAGATTGGCTCAAGCCAAGATATTCAGTGTGCTTGATTTAAAAAATGGTTTTTTTCATTTGAAGATAAGTGAGGAGTCAGTCCCATACACTTCCTTCGTGACACATCATGGGCAGTTTGAATTTTTGAGAGCTCCCTTTGGACTTTCGATCAGTCCAAAATATTTTATGAGATTTGTCAATATTATCTTCAGGGAGCTGATAGCGCAAAAGGTTATGATGATATTCATAGACGATATTATAATTCCAGCAGTCGATGAAGTACACGGTTTGCAAAGACTAAGACAGGTGTTGGATATCGCTGAGCAGTATGGCTTGCGAATCAACTGGAAGAAGGCAAAATTATTGCAAAGAGAGATCGAGTACTTGGGTCATGTCATCAAAGATGGTGAGGTACGCCCGACTACAGAAAAGACTGATGCAGTCATGAAGTTCCCCGAACCAAGAAATGGTAAGCAGCTTAAAAGTTTCTTAGGATTGACCTCCTATTTTAGAAAGTACATAGAAAACTATGCTACTATAGCCAAGCCACTGAATGACTTATTAAAGAAGGACGCCGACTTTGTGTTTAATGAAGAACATTGGCTTGCTTTTAATACATTAAAGCAAAAATTAACTTCTGGTCCAGTTTTAAAGATATTTAATCCTAAGCTGAAGACAGAGCTGCATACTGATGCCTCTCACATTGCAATATCAGCTATTGTAATGCAGCATCATTCCACTGGCTTACACCCAGTTCAGTATATGAGTCGTAAGAATAATGATGCTCAAAGTAGATATTCCAGCTATGAATTAGAGGCATTGGCAATAGTTGAAGGTGTAAAGAAGTTTCGCCATTATTTATATGGAATTCATTTCAAATTAGTAACAGATTGTAAAGCTTTTCAGCAAACCCTGATGAAGAAGGATCTCACCGCGAAAGTGGCTCGATGGGTTATGATGTTAAATGAATATGACTTTGAAGTAGAGCATAGAGCTGGAGAAAAGATGCCACATGCTGATGCTCTAAGCCGTAATCCATATGTGGCCACCCTCACAAGCCTAAGAGATCAAATTAAGCAAGCACAGGATCAAGACGATGGTATAAAAGCAATTAAGGATATCCTAACAGAGAAAGCTTACAAAGATTATACATTGGACGGTGGTATATTATACAAGGGACCAGGAAAGTTGTTAGTTATCCCGAAACACTTTGAAAAAGGAATAATAATGAGAACTCACAGTAATGGTCACTTTTCTAAGAAGAAAATGAAAGAATTGATATCACAAGATTATTACATTAAAGATTTAGACAGAAAACTAGAAGAATTTGTGTTGGCCTGTATACCTTGTCTACTTGCATCAAGAAAAGAAGGAAAGCAAGAGGGATTCCTGTACCCCATAGAGAAGGAAAGTATCCCACTGGATACACTGCACCTAGATCACGTTGGACCCATGACGGGAACCCGTAAGCAATACAATTATATTCTAACTGTGATCGATGCCTTCACAAAATTTGTATGGTTGTTTCCTGTCAAAACTACATCTAGTGCGGAGACGCTGAATAAGTTGAGAATCCACCAGCAGACTTTTGGGAATCCAAGCAGGTTTATAACAGACAGGGGAACAGCATTCACCAGTCATGAATTTCAGGACTACTGTAAGGAAGAAAATATCCTGCATATAACAATTACCACTGGCATACCACGTGGTAACGGGCAGGTAGAGAGAATACATAGGATTATTATACCAATGCTGACGAAGCTGTGCATTGAAAGTCCTGGAGCATGGTATAAGCATGTAAGTAGGGTGCAGAGAGCACTGAACAGTACCTACCAAAGGAGTATCAATACTACACCTTTCAATTTGCTTATTGGTACGAAAATGAAGTGTAGAGAAGATGCCCAAATTTTACAGTTACTTCAGGAGGAAGCCGCGATCCAGTATGATGAAAATAGAGAAGAACTACGTCAAAAGGCTAAGGAACAAATTTTAGCTGTCCAAGAGGAAAACAGAAAATATTATAACAAGAAGAGGAAGGAGAGTCAGAAGTATGAGATAGGTGATCTGGTAGCAATTAAAAGGACTCAATTTGGATCAGGGTTGAAGATAAAGGCAAAATTCCTAGGACCCTACAAGATCACAAAGGTGCACTCGAGGGATCGCTATGATGTGGAAAAGGCGGTTGAGACTGCTGAAGGCCCGAACCGCACTTCCAGTGCCGCTGACTACATAAAACGGTGGCCAGTTGGCTAACAAATGGTATGACATTATAATACTATAATGTGTGATGTATGGTATGAAAGTTTAAAATATTTTAGTTTTACATATGTGCATGTTAGCATTTAAGTAAATAGGTATTACATACCTATTTTCATAACTTAAAATTATATAGGATCTTACTTTCTTTAATGTGTTTAAAGACTGTATAGAGTTCGTTATTTCATAGTTTATTTTCAAGGGTAATAAAATATAGTAATTTCCCAGTACTGTATTCTTGTTACAATGTATAGAACCATAGTATGTAATAATTAGTGTTACTTTCTTACCTATTGTTGTCACAGTTAAAGATGTACCTATTTTTATTAAAGTTGTACCTATTTTTGTTAAAAGATGTTGGTCTGGTTGATGTGTGTGAGCGAGATGATTGTCTGAGGACAGACAAGAGAGCAGGACGGCCGAATGTGGGAAATGGAACGTGATGAATGAGAGGTGGGAGTGAAAGGGATGGAAGATATGGAATTAAGATGGCGATACGCGTGTGTACTGTTATATAAGGTGTCCTAGTTAAAATAAAGATTTGTCGTGCATCCTGTGGTTTCACTCCGAGCCTTCATCCCACATCAGTAATATAAAAACCCTCGCCATGTTGCGGAAAAGCAATAGAACTAATTTCTTCTACTAGCAACTAATTTAAAAACCCACCTGTCATTGCCCCTGTCAAAATTTGACTTTCAATCAAGGGCGGATCCAGTAGGTATTTTTTTCTGGGAAGGGCACCGTTTTCCATTCTCGAAAATATTTCCGAGCCATTTTTAAAAAAAGTTTCCGCTTGTTCTTTGAAAATTTCGAGAACGGCACATCACTAATGGTGGCGTATTAATTTTTTGGAAATACTTGTAAGAAACTATTACTATTAAATCCTGTTATTTTAACAACTCGAATTTTAATTTGATATGTACTGTTATGGAGCTACCTCCACAGTACACTATATACAATAGTAATCTATGCTCCACAGTTGTTTGTAATATATTGGGTAAAACTAAACGCAGGCGTTTCGCATTGCTGCCGCCAGAGGGCGTTCGGGGTTTTCACACTGCTAGCGTGGAATGCATCGTGTAGTCCGCCATTGCATTGTCCCGGGCGATATCGGTTTGATTTTAATACGCGGAGCGGTCTCGCGTCTTTTGCTTGTTGTTTAGTTTGAGTGATAATTGTGAATTTCCTGTTTGTTAAATAACTATTGAATTTGTGTTTGTGAAAAACTCTGTTATTGTGACTTTTTCTTGTGAGAGGTGAAACGTGGCTGGCTGTTCACATCTGACTGTTCCCGAGTGAAACTACGGGAAGAAATCTATTTAGTTGTCCTGGGGAATTGAGATCTCAAGGGTTAGGTAGGGTGATTAGGAATTCCCCCTTCCCGAAGACACTCAAGTTTGGATCCGAAGAGAAAGAAGATTTAATTTGGTAAGTGTTCAATTGTATTTAATTTATAGGTTAGGTTATCATATAGGGCCCTGTAGCTCCCTTCATAAGCTACGGTGGTAGCAGACTGCGTATAGCTTAAGTTAGATTCTAGTCGGACAAGCGTGGTGTCGCGTGGAGATTTTTTCCCGGTACTTAATTTTACCGGTAGATTTTTTCCCGGTAAAGTTCCGGTACAGAATTCTTCCCGCCGCTTCGTTTGTCCGGATTCTCTCTGCCACATTTTCTGGCAGCAGAGCGTAGTTGCTCTGCACATTTTCTGGTAGCAGAGCGTAGTTTATCTACCCTCTATTTGTTCGTTTGTAAAAAATAATTAATTGTTTGTAAAAATTATTAGATTTTTCTTAGTTTGTTTGTATAAGAATATTTGTAACCTTTTTTGTATTTGTTTGCGGTTTGTACCGTGCGTTCCGGGTTTGTGCCATTCTCATACCTACCGCGGTTCTTCGTGTAGTTGTTTGATTTTGTTGTTTTTTATTTACCTTTTGTTATTTTTTGTTTGTGACTTGACGCGATGGCGAAGGCCTCCAATGCTAGGGCGACACTCGCCAACGAATTGAGATGGTTTGTGACGGCCGGAGGACTCCTGTCCCGGAAGGACAGGGAGGGCGCCATACTGCTAAGAGCGGATCACCTCCACTCACGATTGATTAGCGCGGAAGCGGCCATGGCGGCGCTTACCGAAGCCGATCTTACCCCGGAGGCCTACGCAGGTCACATGGCGGACATGGACCAGATCCTGAGTCTGCACGATGATATCGCGGAGGCGGTGACCGCAATAAGGGCGAGACAGGCTGGCGGACCAGCCCCTCGCACACCTGTTAGACAGGAAGGACCAGCGGTTACTGGTCGGCTCCCCACCCTTCAGCTGTCCCACTTTGGGGGTAGGATGGAGGAGTGGGTAGCATATAAAAATATGTTTGAGTCCCTGGTCGTAGCACGACAGGATTTGTCGAAGGCCCAGAAGATGGCCTACCTCCTCTCCACTCTTGAGGATGAAGCGCGGTCGCTCATCCAGCACCTCCGGGTGGAGGACGACCAGTACGACACGGCTTGGGAGTTATTGAACTCCCGCTATCAAAACTTACGTTTGTTAGCGGATGCGCACGCCGCACAGTTGATGGCCCTGCCCAAGGTGGCCAACAGGGCACAGTTGCGCCTGCAGTTGCTCACGCCCGTTACAGTGGCCTGTAACGCGCTCCGCACACTGGGGCTGCCGGTGGACCAATGGTCCTTTTTGCTGGTGCACATTGTATTGGGCAAATTACCCAATGACATCCGCTCGCGATTTGAGCGCGAGAATGCGGAACGGGATAGCACCACCCTACCAACATTCACTGACTTGGTGAAGTTTTTGGAGTTTGAGGCACGGGCTGCTGAGAATACCATGACGGACTCAGCGCCATCCAGAGCGCCTGAACGTAGGCCCTTGGAACCCTCATGGCGAGGGAGGCCCCAACAGGGACGGCAACCGCCACCGCGTGGAGCTGGTGCGCGGGTTGCACACACGGCAGCAGTCGCGAGGGACGCGGACTGCCTGCAATGTGGTCGGATGGGCCACAGCCTGCTGCAATGCAGGGACTGGCAGGGACTGCCAGTACAAGATCGGCGCCGCATGGCAAAGCGGCATGAACTTTGCTTTTATTGTTTGGGCGGTCACTATGCACGTGACTGTCCCAGTGCCATACCATGCAGTGCATGCCGTGGGCGGCACCACGCGATGCTTTGCATGAACCGCAACGGGGATGGCACCCGGATGTTGAGGCAGGGGTCCCCTATGGGCGGGGGCGCTCCTGCGCGAAGCCCTCCACCACCGGACGGAGGACGCGGCTTCGCTCGTCGCACCCCCCTCGGGAGGGGGTCGCGTACCTGCGCGGGTCTTGGCGGACCGGGACCACGCGCCCCAAGGTCATGGCCAGTATGTAGCTGGCCAGGCCCCGGATAGGGCCCCCATGGGCGGGGGCCCTAGATCGGACGTGAGAGTGGGGACACCCCCTCCACGCGGGTTACCAATACCCAACACATGCAGCCGCAGCGGTTTTCTCCGCCGCTGCACGAGTACCCACGGCTGGAGTACCACCCGCCGTACCATATGTATGGCCGGGCCGCGGGTTATGCCCCCCTCAGATGGGGATGTGCACTCGCCCGCCATATTATCCGGGTCAGTGGCGCGCCCCTGGTTTGGAGAGAGTGGGGAGCCCGTAACTAGCTTGCTCCCTTGCTGGGACAGAGCCGCGGACGGTTCTGCTCCCTACCGCGGTGGTCCGCGTATGGGGTCGTAGGGGGAAGCCATTAATTTGAGAGCTCTGTTGGACTCAGGGGCTCAAAGCAGTTTGGTTACCACTCGAGTGGCACGCCAGTTAGGTTTAGTCGTGGAAGACTCGCCTGTGCCACTTCTTGGAGTTGGTGGCATACAAGTGAAGTGTCTGACGGGCCAGACACTTGTCACCTTTTCTTCGCTGAAGTCCTCCACAATGAGGATCACGACTTCGGCTATGGTAATGGATACCATTGCGGGTTGGCACCCCTCGACAGACATACCGCCGGGTGTGTTGTCTTTGGTTTCGGGTCTGGATTTGGCCGACCCCTTTGTCTTTCATCCCGGCCCAGTGGACTTGCTCCTGGGCTCGGACGTATTGGGTTGGATTTTGTTGGGTACACAGAAGGCTCTGGGTTCGTCTTCACTGATGGCAGTGTCTACGATTTTTGGTTTTGCCCTGATGGGCCCTGTGTTTGATAATGGCACCGCGGAGGAGCCACCGGTTGTCGCATCTGCGTCCTTGGCCAAGACCATGCAAAGGTTTTGGGAGGTGGAGGAGCCACCTATGAGTTCCAGGATGGATCCGGAACACGCTGAGTGCGAAGCCCTTTTTCGATCAACCACGGAGAGGTTGCCCTCCGGTCGGTTTGTAACTAGGTTACCCTTTGTTGCCTCTCGTCCTAGCCTAGGGCAAAGTAGGGCGCTTGCGGAGAAACGACTGCTGTCCATGGAGCGACGCATGCAGCGTGACCACGTACTTCGCGATAAATATATTGAATTTATGCGCGAGTACGAGGATTTGGGTCACATGTCTCCGGCTCGAGTTGATTGGAGCTCAACTGAGCATTATTTTTTGCCCCACCACGCGGTGGTGAAGGCCTCAACGGGCAAGTTGCGGACTGTCTTTGATGGGTCCGCACCCACTTCGAACGGGGTTTCGTTGAATCTGTGTTTGCATTCGGGTCCCAAATTGCATAGGGACATAATTGACATCATCTTGAACTTTAGAAGACATCAAGTGGTTTTTGGTGCGGACATCCGGATGATGTTCCGCCAGACAGTCATACATCCTGAGGACAGGCGATTCCAGTTGATACTCTGGCGTGAGCGCCCTGAGGATCCTGTGACGGTGTATGAACTCAACACAAACACGTATGGTTTGAAATCTAGTCCCTATATCGCCATCAGATCATTGCTTGAATTGGCAGAGCGGGAACGGATCCGCTTTCCCCGTGGGGCTTCCGTGCTGTCACGTGACTTGTATGTTGATGACGTGTGCACCGGAGCCCAAAGTATTGAGGAGGCCCTCCTACTGCGGGATGAATTGATTGAAATATTGAAGACAGGTGGCTACGAGCTACGTAAGTGGTTGTCTAATGAGCCTAAAGTTCTAGAAGGGATCCCGGAGGATCACCAACAGAACCCTCACCTGTTTGAGGATGTGGATGATCCCAACAGGATAGCGGTGCTGGGCATGCAGTACCAGCCGCTAACCGATATTTTTACATTCCAAGTGGACTTGGAAATACCAAAGGTCTGGACTAAGAGAACGGTGTTGTCCGTAATAGCCCGTATGTTTGATCCAAGCGGTTGGATCAGTCCAGTGATATTCTCTGCGAAGTGTCTTCTTCAGAGACTTTGGACTTTGGGCGTCTCGTGGGACGAGCCGCTGTTTGGTCCTCCATTGGATGATTGGCTCGAGTTGTTTTCATCGATTAAGGAAGTCAATCGGATTGCCTTGCCTCGTCGAATATTGCCCCCGGGAAATATCGAGCCAGCCTGCATGGCTTTTGTGACGCGTCGGAGCGAGGCTACGCCGCGTCAGTCTATATGCGGACAGTTGACGCCGATGGCCGGGTCAATGTCTCGCTTTTGTTAGGGAAGAGCAAGGTCGCCCCCATCAGGACTAGGCTGACTATTCCCAAGCTTGAGTTGAGTGGAGCTCACCTTCTCTCTAAATTGTTGCATCACGTTGCCAGTGAGCTGGCGGCCACGGTCGAGATACGGGACATCTTCGCCTGGTCGGATAGCCAGGTCGCGCTTGCATGGTTGCGCGCGGCCCCACATACCTTGGAGGTTTTTGTTGGAAACAGGGTTTCCCAAATTCAAAATATTGGAATTGATATAACATGGAGACATGTGCCGGGAGAGCTTAACCCAGCGGACTGTGCTTCCCGAGGTTGTACGGCACCAGAATTGGTGTCACACCCGCTCTGGTGGGGTCCAGAGTGGCTGATGGGATCAGAAACATCTTGGCCTGTCTGTCAGACAGATGTTACTTCTTTGAGTTTGACTGGGCTCCGTGTACATGCTGTAGTCGCTGAGACGACGTCGGAGCCGGATTGGCTACTTGCTCGGTATAGCAGCTTGGATAAGCTTCTGGGTGTTACCAGTTGGATTAAGCGTTTCATACATAATTGTAGAAACCCACAGGCAAAGCGGTTGGAGCCGATTGCAGGTGCAGAAGAGCGCCGGAGCGCATTGTTGCATTGGGTCCGTGTCGTGCAGACCGGACGGTTTGAGTCAGAGCTTCGTATCTTGCGCGACTCACGCGCTAAGTTGAAGGGCGCGGTCGCTCGTTTGAACCCGTACATCGACTCGGATGGGCTTCTTCGGGTTGGAGGCAGGCTCCGGAAGGCGGATCTTCCATATGAGACTCGCCATCCTCTGTTGTTGCCCAAGGGCGGACCCTTGGTGCAGCTTTTGGTGTCTGATCGACACATTCGTAACGCCCATGCTGGGTGCAATGCTTTGTTGGCTATCTTGCAACGCGAGTTTTGGATTTTGTCAGCCCGAAGAGCAATCCGTAGTGTTCTGTTTCGATGTATTGCATGTTATAGGTTGAAGGCATCCACGATGCAACCACAGATGGGTGATTTGCCCGCTGATCGAATCCGACCTTCGAGACCGTTTGACGGCGTTGGAACCGATTTTGCCGGTCCCTTTTCGATCAAGGCTTCTCCCTTTCGTAATGCCCGTATTGTGAAGGGCTATTTGTGTGTATTTGTTTGTTTGGCCACCAAGGCTGTCCATTTGGAGGTGGTATCGGCTCTGACTACGGAGGCCTTCGTCGCCGCGTTGGATCGCTTTGTTTCGCGTCGAGGTCTACCTTCCCTTATTAGGTCTGACAATGGCACAAACTATAAAGGAACTGTAAATTATCTTAAGGATGTTTCTGTGTTTATTGATAAAAATTGTACTAGTTTAAGTCAAATTGCTGCCCAAAGGGGAATAACCTGGAAGTTTAGTCCCCCAAGTTGCCCCCATTGGGGAGGGATTTTTGAAGCGGCTGTGAAATCCGCAAAGACCCACCTCCGCCGCATTATCGGAGAAACGGCTCTAACTTTTGAAGAGCTGGCCACAGTGTTTTGTAAAGTTGAGGCGGTCCTCAACTCTCGTCCTCTCTGTCCGCTATCTCCAGATCCAAATGACTTGGAAGCTCTCACCCCTGGTCATTTTTTGGTGGGAGGGCCGTTGAATGCCCTGCCCGAATACCCGTGGAAGGATGAACGCGTATATCGGTTGTCGCGTTTTCAAATGTTGCAGCAAATGAGCCAGGACTTTTGGCGTCGCTGGTCGCTTGAATATTTGCATTTGCTGCAGCAAAGAGTGAAGTGGACAGACAGGACTGAGCCTCCCAGGGAGGGTGATTTAGTATTGTTAAAAGAGGCAAATTTGCCCTCATTGCTTTGGCGACGAGCTCGCATATTACGTTTGATTCTTGGCGGAGATGGCACTCCGCGTGTGGCTGAGGTGTTGGTCGACGGTTCGATTTTAAGGAGAGGTGTGACCTCTCTCGCCCGCCTTCCCGTAGAGTAAGCTAGCGGTCTGCTTCTCAGACCGGGACGGGGGGATGTTTGTAATATATTGGGTAAAACTAAACGCAGGCGTTTCGCATTGCTGCCGCCAGAGGGCGTTCGGGGTTTTCACACTGCTAGCGTGGAATGCATCGTGTAGTCCGCCATTGCATTGTCCCGGGCGATATCGGTTTGATTTTAATACGCGGAGCGGTCTCGCGTCTTTTGCTTGTTGTTTAGTTTGAGTGATAATTGTGAATTTCCTGTTTGTTAAATAACTATTGAATTTGTGTTTGTGAAAAACTCTGTTATTGTGACTTTTTCTTGTGAGAGGTGAAACGTGGCTGGCTGTTCACATCTGACTGTTCCCGAGTGAAACTACGGGAAGAAATCTATTTAGTTGTCCTGGGGAATTGAGATCTCAAGGGTTAGGTAGGGTGATTAGGAATTCCCCCTTCCCGAAGACACTCAAGTTTGGATCCGAAGAGAAAGAAGATTTAATTTGGTAAGTGTTCAATTGTATTTAATTTATAGGTTAGGTTATCATATAGGGCCCTGTAGCTCCCTTCATAAGCTACGGTGGTAGCAGACTGCGTATAGCTTAAGTTAGATTCTAGTCGGACAAGCGTGGTGTCGCGTGGAGATTTTGTCCCGGTACTTAATTTTACCGGTAGATTTTTTCCCGGTAAAGTTCCGGTACAGAATTCTTCCCGCCGCTTCGTTTGTCCGGATTCTCTCTGCCACATTTTCTGGCAGCAGAGCGTAGTTGCTCTGCACACAAGCGTAGCGAGCGTAGTTGCATATACACATAATATCGGGGGGGGAGGGGGGCACGTGCCCCCGTGCTAGTGCAGTGCTAGCTAAAACATCTGGGCATAAAAATTCTAATATCTTTATGATGATTACACCAATATACGTCACAATTTCGAATTTACATCAATCTAAAACTGATTACTTCGATTTTAGAGTTTTTCCAGCTATACTTATAAAAAAAAAAAATCTCAATCCAACAAAAAATGTTTCAGTAATTCCTTTCGTGATGGAAGGTAGGGGAATCTTTTGCCCAGCAGTGGATATAAATAGCTCGAAAAAAAATCCTTTAAATAAACAAACAAAAGTCCAGCTTACTTAAATTACCTACTGTATATACGAGTAGCAAAGCGCGAAGCTTCGAAAGGCTTTAGTCAAATACCATTAGCTGTCTATTCAATGGCAGGATTTTTCAGTTTCCACTCAGAGGCGGGATCCACTATTTTTAGACGGCGTACAATATAGCTTACTGGAAGAAACATAGTGATACTAGTAGTTCCTCCTAAATGTATTTTGCGACTAGATCGGAATCCTCCAGTCGCAAGGATCGATCGCGCTGTTCGATTGATCGAATCACGTGGAACTTTAGTTCCTTACAGTACGATCAATCGGACAGCGAGGATTCCTGATTCTTGGTAGTTCGATCAATGTCAGTCAAGCAAACCACGCAGAAATTTAAATCTTTATACCTAGAATCCTACTATCCTTATAGGTTATTATTTTATCTTCATAGGTCTTCTTCATCTTTATTCGTCTTTTCATTATTGAATGTTGGCAGTCATCTCCTTGAATTTATCTTTCTTCAGAGCCAGTCTGAACAGTTGTTCTACTGTTTCGATTCCCGTCCAC
Organism: Ephestia elutella; assembly: GCA_018467065.1. Classification (NCBI taxonomy): domain Eukaryota; kingdom Metazoa; phylum Arthropoda; class Insecta; order Lepidoptera; family Pyralidae; genus Ephestia; species Ephestia elutella. Next base: position 470,913 of record CM031590.1, read on the forward strand.
TCTCTGATGTTCCTGAGCTAAGACATCTTTCGTCCTCCCACAATTACAATCTTTCCTATCATGATGGTTTGACGGAGATAGTTGTGTGTTTCTCAATATGTGACCAATTGTGCAGAGCAACTACGCTCTGCTGCCAGAAAATGTGGCAGAGAGAATCCGGACAAACGAAGCGGCGGGAAGAATTCTGTACCGGAACTTCACCGGGAAAAAACCACCGGTAAAAATAAGTACCGGGAAAAAATCTCCACGCGGCACCACGTTTGCCCGACTAAAACCTAACTAACTTAACGCAGTCTGCTACCACCGTAGCTTATGAAGGGAGCTACAGGGCCCTATATGATAACCTATAAATTAACTACAATTGAACACTTACCAAATTAAATCTTCTTTCTCTTCGGATCCAAACTTGAGTGTCTTCGGGAAGGGGGAATTCCTAATCACCCTACCTAACCCTTGAGATCTCAATTCCCCAGAACAACTAAATAGATTTCTTCCCGTAGTTTCACTCGGGAACAGCCAGATGTGAACAGCCAGCCACGTTTCACCTCTCACAAGAAAAAGTCACAATAACAGAGTTTTTCACAAACACAAATTCAATAGTTATTTAACAAACAGGAAATTCACAATTATCACTCAAACTAAACAACAAGCAAAAGACGCGAGACCGCTCCGCGTATTAAAATCAAACCGATATCGCCCTGGACAATGCAATGGCGGACCACACGCGACGCCATCCACGCTAGCAGTGTGAGAACCCCAAAACGCCTGGCGGCGATAACAGGAAACGCCTGCGTTTAGTTTTACCCAATATATTACAAACATCCCCCCGTCCCGGTCTGAGAAGCAGACCGCTAGCTTACTCTACGGGAAGGCGGGCGAGAGAGGTCACACCTCTCCTTAAAATCGAACCGTCGACCAACACCTCAGCCACACGCGGAGTGCCATCTCCGCCAAGAATCAAACGTAATATGCGAGCTCGTCGCCAAAGCAATGAGGGCAAATTCGCCTCTTTTAACAATACTAAATCACCCTCCCTGGGAGGCTCAGTCCTGTCTGTCCACTTCACTCTTTGCTGCAGCAAATGCAAATATTCAAGCGACCAGCGACGCCAAAAGTCCTGGCTCATTTGCTGCAACATTTGAAAACGCGACAACCGATATACGCGTTCATCCTTCCACGGGTATTCGGGCAGGGCATTCAACGGCCCTCCCACCAAAAAATGACCAGGGGTGAGAGCTTCCAAGTCATTTGGATCTGGAGATAGCGGACAGAGAGGACGAGAGTTGAGGACCGCCTCAACTTTACAAAACACTGTGGCCAGCTCTTCAAAAGTTAGAGCCGTTTCTCCGATAATGCGGCGGAGGTGGGTCTTTGCGGATTTCACAGCCGCTTCAAAAATCCCTCCCCAATGGGGGCAACTTGGGGACTAAACTTCCAGGTTATTCCCCTTTGGGCAGCAATTTGACTTAAACTAGTACAATTTTTATCAATAAACACAGAAACATCCTTAAGATAATTTACAGTTCCCTTATAGTTTGTGCCATTATCAGACCTAATAAGGGAAGGTAGACCTCGACGCGAAACAAAGCGATCCAACGCGGCGACGAAGGCCTCCGTAGTCAGAGCTGATACCACCTCCAAATGGACAGCCTTGGTGGCCAAACAAACAAATACACACAAATAGCCCTTCACAATACGGGCATTACGAAAGGGAGAAGCCTTGATCGAAAAGGGACCGGCAAAATCGGTTCCAACGCCGTCAAACGGTCTCGAAGGTCGGATTCGATCAGCGGGCAAATCACCCATCTGTGGTTGCATCGTGGATGCCTTCAACCTATAACATGCAATACATCGAAACAGGACACTACGGATTGCTCTTCGGGCAGACAAAATCCAAAACTCGCGTTGCAAAATAGCCAACAAAGCATTGCACCCAGCATGGGCGTTACGAATGTGTCGATCAGACACCAAAAGCTGCACCAAAGGTCCGCCCTTGGGCAACAACAGAGGATGGCGAGTCTCATATGGAAGATCCGCCTTCCGGAGCCTGCCTCCAACCCGAAGAAGCCCATCCGAGTCGATGTACGGGTTCAAACGAGCGACCGCGCCCTTCAACTTAGCGCGTCCGTCGCGCAAAGTACGAAGCTCTGACTCAAACCGTCCGGTCTGCACGACACGGACCCAATGCAACAATGCGCTCCGGCGCTCTTCTGCACCTGCAATCGGCTCCAACCGCTTTGCCTGTGGGTTTCTACAATTATGTATGAAACGCTTAATCCAACTGGTAACACCCAGAAGCTTATCCAAGCTGCTATACCGAGCAAGTAGCCAATCCGGCTCCGACGTCGTCTCAGCGACTACAGCATGTACACGGAGCCCAGTCAAACTCAAAGAAGTAACATCTGTCTGACAGACAGGCCAAGAAGTTTCTGATCCCATCAGCCACTCTGGACCCCACCAGAGCGGGTGTGACACCAATTCTGGTGCCGTACAACCTCGGGAAGCACAGTCCGCTGGGTTAAGCTCTCCCGGCACATGTCTCCATGTTATATCAATTCCGATATTCTGGATTTGGGAAACCCGATTTCCCACAAAAACCTCCAAGGTATGTGGGGCCGCGCGCAACCATGCAAGCGCGACCTGGCTATCCGACCAGGCGAAGATGTCCCGTATCTCGACCGTGGCCGCCAGCTCACATGCAACGTGATGCAACAATTTAGAGAGAAGGTGAGCTCCACTCAACTCAAGCTTGGGAATAGTCAGCCTAGTCCTGATGGGGGCGACCTTGCTCTTCCCTAACAAAAGCGAGACATTGACCCGGCCATCGGCGTCAACTGTCCGCATATAGACTGACGCGGCGTAGCCTCGCTCCGACGCGTCACAAAAGCCATGCAGGCTGGCTCGATATTTCCCGGGGGCAATATTCGACGAGGCAAGGCAATCCGATTGACTTCCTTAATCGATGAAAACAACTCGAGCCAATCATCCAATGGAGGACCAAACAGCGGCTCGTCCCACGAGACGCCCAAAGTCCAAAGTCTCTGAAGAAGACACTTTGCAGAGAATATCACTGGACTGATCCAACCGCTTGGATCAAACATACGGGCTATTACGGACAACACCGTTCTCTTAGTCCAGACCTTTGGTATTTCCAAGTCCACTTGGAATGTAAAAATATCGGTTAGCGGCTGGTACTGCATGCCCAGCACCGCTATCCTGTTGGGATCATCCACATCCTCAAACAGGTGAGGGTTCTGTTGGTGATCCTCCGGGATCCCTTCTAGAACTCTAGGCTCATTAGACAACCACTTACGTAGCTCGTAGCCACCCGTTTTCAATATTTCAATCAATTCATCCCGCAGTAGGAGGGCCTCCTCAATACTTTGGGCTCCGGTGCACACGTCATCGACATACAAGTCACGTGACAGCACGGAAGCCCCACGGGGAAAGCGGATCCGTTCCCGCTCTGCCAATTCAAGCAATGATCTGATGGCGATATAGGGACTAGATTTCAAACCATACGTGTTTGTATTGAGTTCATACACCGTCACAGGATCCTCAGGGCGCTCACGCCAGAGTATCAACTGGAATCGCCTGTCCTCAGGATGTATGACTGTCTGGCGGAACATCATCCGGATGTCCGCACCAAAAACCACTTGATGTCTTCTAAAGTTCAAGATGATGTCAATTATGTCCCTATGCAATTTGGGACCCGAATGCAAACACAGATTCAACGAAACCCCGTTCGAAGTGGGTGCGGACCCATCGAAGACGGTCCTCAATTTGCCTGTTGAGGCCTTCACCACCGCGTGGTGGGGCAAAAAATAATGCTCAGTTGAGCTCCAATCAACTCGAGCCGGAGACATGTGACCCAAATCCTCGTACTCGCGCATAAATTCAATATATTTATCGCGAAGTACGTGGTCACGCTGCATGCGTCGCTCCATGGACAGCAGTCGTTTCTCCGCAAGCGCCCTACTTTGCCCTAGGCTAGGACGAGAGGCAACAAAAGGTAACCTAGTTACAAACCGACCGGAGGGCAACCTCTCCGTGGTTGATCGAAAGAAGGCTTCGCACTCAGCGTGTTCCGGATCCATCCTGGAACTCATAGGTGGCTCCTCCACCTCCCAAAACCTTTGCATGGTCTTGGCCAAGGACGCAGATGCGACGACCGGTGGCTCCTCCACGGTGCTATTATCAAACACAGGGCCCATCAGGGCAAAACCAAAAATCGTAGACACTGCCATCAGTGAAGACGAACCCAGAGCCTTCTGTGTACCCAACAAAATCCAACCCAATACGTCCGAGCCCAGGAGCAAGTCCACTGGGCCGGGATGAAAGACAAAGGGGTCGGCCAAATCCAGACCCGAAACCAAAGACAACACACCCGGCGGTATGTCTGTCGAGGGGTGCCAACCCGCAATGGTATCCATTACCATAGCCGAAGTCGTGATCCTCATTGTGGAGGACTTCAGCGAAGAAAAGGTGACAAGTGTCTGGCCCGTCAGACACTTCACTTGTATGCCACCAACTCCAAGAAGTGGCACAGGCGAGTCTTCCACGACTAAACCTAACTGGCGTGCCACTCGAGTGGTAACCAAACTGCTTTGAGCCCCTGAGTCCAACAGAGCTCTCAAATTAATGGCTTCCCCCACGACCCCATACGCGGACCACCGCGGTAGGGAGCAGAACCGTCCGCGGCTCTGTCCCAGCAAGGGAGCAAGCTAGTTACGGGCTCCCCACTCTCTCCAAACCAGGGGCGCGCCACTGACCCGGATAATATGGCGGGCGAGTGCACATCCCCATCTGAGGGGGGGCATAACCCGCGGCCCGGCCATACATATGGTACGGCGGGTGGTACTCCAGCCGTGGGTACTCGTGCAGCGGCGGAGAAAACCGCTGCGGCTGCATGTGTTGGGCATTGGTAACCCGCGTGGAGGGGGGTGTCCCCACTCTCACGTCCGGTCTAGGGCCCCCGCCCATGGGGGCCCTATCCGGGGCCTGGCCAGCTACATACTGGCCATGACCTTGGGGCGCGTGGTCCCGGTCCGCCAAGACCCGCGCAGGTACGCGACCCCCCTCCCGAGGGGGGGTGCGACGAGCGAAGCCGCGTCCTCCGTCGGGTGGTGGAGGGCTTCGCGCAGGAGCGCCCCCGCCCATAGGGGACCCCTGCCTCAACAACCGGGGGCCATCCCCGTTCCGGTTCATGCAGAGCATCACGTGGTGCAGCCCACGGCATGCACTGCATGGTATGGCCCTGGGACAGTCACGTGCATAGTGACTGCCCAAACAGTAGAAGCAAAGTTCATGCCGCCTTGCCATGCGGCGCCGATCTTGTACTGGCAGCCTCTGCCAGTCCCTGCATTGCAGCAGGCTGTGGCCCATCCGGCCACATTGCAGGCAGTCCGCGTCCCCCGCGACTGCTGCCGTGTGTGCAACCCGCACACCAGCTCCACGCGGTGGCGGTTGCCGTCCCTGTTGGGGCTTACCTCTCCATGAGGGTTCCAAGGGCCTACGTTCAGGCGCTCTGGATGGCGCTGAGTCCGTCATGGTATTCTCAGCGGCCCGTGCCTCAAACTCCAAAAACTTCACCAAGTCAGTGAATGTTGGTAGGGTGGTGCTGTCCCGTTCCGCATTCTCGCGCTCAAATCGCGAGCGGATGTCATTGGGTAATTTGCCCAATACAATGTGCACCAGCAAAAAGGACCATTGGTCCACCGGCAGCCCCAGTGTGCGGAGCGCGTTACAGGCCACTGTAACGGGCGTGAGCAACTGCAGGCGCAACTGTGCCCTGTTGGCCACCTTGGGCAGGGCCATCAACTGTGCGGCGTGCGCATCCGCTAACAAACGTAAGTTTTGGTAGCGGGAGTTCAATAACTCCCAAGCCGTATCGTACTGGTCGTCCTCCACCCGGAGGTGCTGGATGAGCGACCGCGCTTCATCCTCAAGAGTGGAGAGGAGGTAGGCCATCTTCTGGGCCTTCGACAAATCCTGTCGTGCTACGACCAGGGACTCAAACATATTTTTATATGCTACCCACTCCTCCATCCTACCCCCAAAGTGGGACAGCTGAAGGGTGGGGAGCCGACCAGTAACCGCTGGTCCTTCCTGTCTAACAGGTGTGCGAGGGCTGGTCCGCCAGCCTGTCTCGCCCTTATTGCGGTCACCGCCTCCGCGATATCATCGTGCAGACTCAGGATCTGGTCCATGTCCGCCATGTGACCTGCGTAGGCCTCCGGGGCAAGTTCGGCTTCGGTAAGCACCACCATGGCCGCTTCCGCGCTAATCAATCGTGAGTGGAGGTGATCCGCTCTTAGCAGTATGGCGCCCTCCCTGTCCTTCCGGGACAGGAGTCCTCCGGCCGTCACAAACCATCTCAATTCGTTGGCGAGTGTCGCCCTAGCATTGGAGGCCTTCGCCATCGCGTCAAGTCACAAACAAAAAATAACAAAAGGTAAATAAAAAACAACAAAATCAAGCAACTACACGAAGAACCGCGGTAGGTATGAGAATGGCACAAACCCGGAACGCACGGTACAAACCGCAAACAAATACAAAAAAGGTTACAAATATTCTTATACAAACAAACTAAGAAAAATCTAATAATTTTTACAAACAATTAATTATTTTTTACAAACGAACAAATAGAGGGTAGATAAACTACGCTCTGCTACCAGAAAATGTGCAGAGCAACTACGCTCTGCTGCCAGAAAATGTGGCAGAGAGAATCCGGACAAACGAAGCGGCGGGAAGAATTCTGTACCGGAACTTCACCGGGAAAAAACCACCGGTAAAAATAAGTACCGGGAAAAAATCTCCACGCGGCACCACGTTTGCCCGACTAAAACCTAACTAACTTAACGCAGTCTGCTACCACCGTAGCTTATGAAGGGAGCTACAGGGCCCTATATGATAACCTATAAATTAACTACAATTGAACACTTACCAAATTAAATCTTCTTTCTCTTCGGATCCAAACTTGAGTGTCTTCGGGAAGGGGGAATTCCTAATCACCCTACCTAACCCTTGAGATCTCAATTCCCCAGAACAACTAAATAGATTTCTTCCCGTAGTTTCACTCGGGAACAGCCAGATGTGAACAGCCAGCCACGTTTCACCTCTCACAAGAAAAAGTCACAATAACAGAGTTTTTCACAAACACAAATTCAATAGTTATTTAACAAACAGGAAATTCACAATTATCACTCAAACTAAACAACAAGCAAAAGACGCGAGACCGCTCCGCGTATTAAAATCAAACCGATATCGCCCTGGACAATGCAATGGCGGACCACACGCGACGCCATCCACGCTAGCAGTGTGAGAACCCCAAAACGCCTGGCGGCGATAACAGGAAACGCCTGCGTTTAGTTTTACCCAATATATTACAAACACCAATGTAAGTGACTTTTCTTATTTTAATGGTCCAAACAAGCTCCACCTTTTTGTTGCTCATGCGTCTGAGAACCTTAATATAAGAATGTGCTCCGTCTAACTTATGCGTAGCATTCTGAGATAGCACCACATCTCAAATGCTTCCAGCTTCTTCGAAGCTCGGTAGCTCAGTAATATTTTTTTTATTTGCCATTTTTTTTAATCAAATATGGGTTTGCCCTTGACCACAATCTTGCCCGAGGACAGAGATGAGGTCTACGGTGTAGCGAGCTTACCCAGAAGTAGCCTATTCACTCTGGTTTTGAAGAGAGTCAGGTTGTACGTGTTCGGGAACATAGACGCTGGTAGGGAGTTCCCATGCTTCCCATATTTTGTAGAGTGTATTTTATAAATTATATTCTAATTTTATTGGCGTATTGCACGTCTGCTTGCAGACTGCAGGCATGAAACAATTATTGTGTATCATCTTTTGTACTGTTTTCTGGCAAATAAACAGACAACTTTGTTGTGGTTCACGCGCTCGCATGGTGACCATATACGTATTATTTTAAGCTGTTCCATGCTTCGGAAGGTATTTGCAGTCGTTAAACCTACCATTCCATATTGGGCCCGCATGGTGGGTCATGGCCCATTCTCCATATCCATCTATAACATCTATAAGATTTTTGCCCACACATTATACTACCTTCTTAATTCTAATGTGACCAGCTTGGCTGGGTTCATAGTAGTATTTTCTTTATTGTTAATTTTAAACATATTATAAAATAAATAAATAAAATAAAAAGAAATTTATTGACATGTTTCAAAACAAAGTTTTCATAAGTAGGTATTACATTTTAGTATTGAAGCCAGACCAGCAATGCATTGGCTCGGCGGCACTCAGCAACCCACCATCGAACTAGGAATAAACCTGTATCTCGAATGGTAGGTAGCCTTGTGACGGAGCCGCAGACACGACTGTGAGTAGGTGGCTTGACTTATTTACTAAATTGAAACAGTGTATAGAGAAACATTAGATATGTTTGTGGTATTAAGTTGAATACAGTATTATGTATGTACTATGAACTTGTTTATGGTCTAATGTAATAAATGAAAAAATAAATTCCCACTGCTAAGGCACTGGGGATATTAAAATGGCTGATGACTATTGTTGTTTCGTTGCTGATGTTTCGTATGACGTTGCAGTCGCAGAGCCAAAATTATTTTTACTGCTGGCGGAGCTACGGATAATATCCATAATTTTTATATACATTTCCCCTTCCAGCACCACTATGTCAGTGATGTTTATATCAGCGCCTCTCCCAGGCTCCGCGTATTTGGCGGTCGTCGCGTGGAAATATTTCGAGGTGATCCGGCGCGATTGGATGCCGGGGTTCTATTTTGATGTGGCTATTTTGTCAATACCACAAATATATACAGCTGTGATGACACGTTTTTGTAATACATGCACACTGGTTTAAATTCACTACTCTACACTTGTATAATTTAAGTTATTGACGTCAATAAACGATGTATTACACTGTGTTATGAAGAGTTTGAAGGACTAATCTTAATCATCATCCACAGCCTGCCCTGACCCACTGCTGAGTATAGGCCTCCTTCTGTCTACGCCAACCTTCCCAATCCTGGGGCCATCCTACTCCAGTTGTTGCCAGCAATTTTTTGCATCATCATCATTCTTAACCGGCATCCGGCAGCTAGATGGGTTGATGATTTTGGTCGATGATTGATGGGTCGCTCCGTTTTCCGTTTCGGGTACCACAAATTGAATAATAGTTAGCTAATACGTTGTTAACGTTATGGTAAACATGAGATAGATATTGTAAAAAGAGTGTTTGCTAGTAAATGTAAAATGTTAATGCCACTGGACAATCGCATCTGCTGTGTTTTATATGAGCATACTAAATATTATGAAATGCTGGAAAGCATAAGTTGGATTTATTCATAAACACTATGCTAATAATTGCATAGGTACTCAGTATATTACATATAATATATAACATGGCAGTCAGACACAAAGTAATTATTATTATAGAACGTGTGATTCAAATGAAATGAAACAATATTAATTTGATGGTCACACAGAACCGTTCACAGCACACCCAATACCACAGACAATGATCTGTGGAAAAAAATACATATATTTTCCAGCGTTGCTAGTAGTTTTTAGCTTAGATAATTACTTATATAATTAGTTATCGACTTGAAAAAGTCCCTTCTTTAAAGACCTACTTTCAATAAAGAATTTTTGATTTTGCTCAAACCCATGATTTCCAGATGGCGGACGGTCGCAAAAGCATAATGGAAGTCCTCAGCGCGCATAAAGAAGTTCTGGCTTCAACAAAAGCCCAAATAACTGCAGCAAATAACAATTCTACTGACTGAAGACAACGCACGCCGCACTAAGCTCACCGCCAGCTAATTCCGAGTTCCAACATTACTAAGTTATTATAAAGCGACGTAGGAATGAAGTTTTAACGCTGTCGTAATTGCGACTGCAGCCAGGATTGCTAACCCTTTGTACGTAAGGCTGCGGGCCCAGTGCAGGCGGATATCTCTCAAACCGATTCGAATAGCTCAAACTCCAATAGCTTCTTGTTAATTACACTTATCGCAATAACAAAAATATAAAATGAATAAAAATATGTTCTCAGTGTTCTCGGTAGAAAAGTGATTACTATGGCCACTTAAAATAATGTTAAAAACCATATAATTTTACTTTACAGCCATTTTGACTCGAAAAACAAAATTGGAATAGCTAGAGCTATTCAAGTCGGTGCGTTAAGAGGGAATCCTTCGTTAAAATATTGCAGACTTGAGGGCGTAAAAAACATAGAATGCCAGTCGCTTCTCTTATTGCTCAAGTTTTAAAAGACAGTCAAAGGAATGGGCTATGAACTGGGATGAATCTTAAATTCCATGAGATACCAACCTGCACTAATAATTTTACCAATGAGCTCGGACTTACTAGCAAAATTTAGATTTAAACATTGATTTGTTTAGCTGGAAACTGACATAATATTTTTATTATCCTAACTAATATTATAAATGTGAAAGCACTGTTCCCATGGAAAATTCACGCATGCAAAAGCTAGTTTAAATACATGTCCATGTGTGTCATGTTGATTTGCTATTTTTATCGCCTAGGGTGTGACCCTACCCTTACCCCAGTCCGAGCTAGACTTTGAAAATCCAACTCTGGTATTATTTGGACTGTTGTCTTTAATATTTGAACCGCTGGAAAGCGAACGTTGCTGGTCCGAATATTAAATACGTTTCACTAATTTCAAATGGGGTTTTTTGTTAGATGCTAGTCAGTATGAGTACTAATTGGAATGTTAATTTTTAATTGTTTTTCTGTCTGTACCTATCTGCTTGTTCAAAGAAAGTAAGCATCTTTTAACCGTGAGGCGGTGATTTCTAATACTGAACTTAGCACGTCTTAGCCAGATTATTTCCAGTTTAACGATTCTATAAGAAAAATCCGACAGCCACTGAAAGCAAAAAACAATATAAAATATATATACATACGTATAAAATTGCTAGCAAGAAATTTTGTTATCAATCAAACAATTCATAATAGCAATGCAATGATATTCTAATTTTATAAGTGACGTTTGCTACGAACACACTCGTAGCAGAGCTACGAGCTGTCTACGGCGTAGACTACGTGGCTACGAACGACGGCATAGTGAAGTAGCAGGCGGAATACGGATCATTTTGATTGTTTTTTTTTATTTAGGTTGCAATCATTGTTAGTTAATTTTAAACTATTTAAAAATCGGGTGAATAATTAATAATAGTGATTTATTTATGTCATTTATTCGTAAAAAGTACCTAGGTATTTAATTAAAAATTCTCTGAAGCTATACCGATTTTAGGGATGAAAATTATGCCATAACATCTCTAATATTGACATTCACGAACTGGGTATTAAAAAAAATATCTTTCATGGGAACAATAAATCAGCCAGCCCAAATACGAGCTATTCACGGCCGTACAATAGTGTGGCGTGACGTCACAACGCGACAGTGTCTTCTAATTTGATTAATGTTAAGTTGAGCTCCTCGGAAGCTTGCGAGGTCGGCTTTTGTAGTACAGTGGGACAAGGAACATTTGGCACGTGGTAGGAAAGCAAAGTGGAAATCCTTGGGGGAGGCCTTTGTCCAGCAGTGGACGTCTTTCGGCTAAAAGAGAGAGGAAAGCGAAGAAGCGGTGGTGGCAGAGTGGTAGGGCCTGTGGCCGCAAAGGTCCCCGGTTCGAATCCTGCCCGTGCTATATGAGTTTGTACATATACCTATGTGAGTTTTCATCGACCACCACTTGCTTCCGATGAAGGAAAACGTCGTGAGGAAATCTGCACTCTGGTTGATGATTGTCAGCTAGTGTGTGAAATGGAGAAGGTAATGGCAAACCACTCTTAAAATTGCCAAGATAGCTGTTGTGTGTGTTTCATTCCATATATACCACGACTCTCAGTCATCTATATATATTTTATTTATTTATTTTATTTTATTTTATTTTATTTTTTATTTACATGGAAGACCAACAACTTTCTTATAGGTTCTATAGATAACAACTTAAAAAACATATAGTCATTTACAGGTCCTCACATCTAGAAAACGGACTAAAATAACATTCAATTGTGATCTCAGAAAACAGAATAAGGACAATAAAGAATATTAATTCTGAAAAATAAATAAAAAATACGTTCTCTCTCTCTCACTTTATCTCACAACAATATATAAATAGTTATTATATAATTACTCAAGAAATATTTATAAATAAATTAATGTCAGTTACCCATATAGAAACTGATTAAGAGTCTTCTTAGCCTTGGAAGGCTGGTGTGGAATAAGTCGAGATCAAGTTCATCTGCAATGTGGTTGTACCTATTGCCAGTTCGCCAGAGAAATGAGTTTTGCCTGTAATTCGTGCTAACAACAGGAGTATAAATGAGCGGTCTGTATCTCAATATTCTGGGAGGAGCTAAGAAACCTATTCGTTCAAGCAGCTCAGGGCAGTCCAAAACACCATTAACAATTTTATATAACAAAACTATATCAGCAACTTCTCTACGCTTGTCTAGAGGTAAAAGATGCTGTCTTGCACAGAGTTCAAAATATGAGTCAGAATCAAATTTAATATGTAGGCGATAACATAAATATTTAATAAATTTTCTTTGAATGGACTCTAACCTAGAAATATAAATGTCATATCTAGGGTTCCAGATTTGAGATGCGTACTCCAAGTGACTCCTTACGTAAGTGCAGTATAATATATTTTTTTTTTTTTTTTTTATATATAATAAAACAGTAAAAATATTTTGTCTGTACATTTAGTATTTTTGACTGAAATGGATAGAGACTAAGTGTCTCTCTATCCATTTCAGTCAAAAATAGAAGAATACTAGAAAGAAAAAAAAATTGGAATTTTTTTGTCTGTACGTATGTACGCGTTTCACGCGAAATCTACTGGACGGATTTGAATGAAACTTTTTTGTTGTATTAAGCCTGGGCAACATATAGGCTATAATTGATTTTGAAAACTGGAACACCTGACGAAGAACCTTAACAGAACAGCTAAACTATAAGAAATATGCAAATGGCGCCTTTGCAAAAGTCATTCAACCTGATGAGCATTTTCTGCTAACGTATAAAAATTGAAGATTATGGAACATCTGATGAAGATCTCCAAGAGACCAGATGTTCTATAAAGTAAATGGAAATGGGGCCTTAGCAAAAGTCGTTCAACCTGATGAGCATTTTCTACTGACGTATAAATAGACAGGACACGGGATAGGACACAGAGGGACTCGGGGTGAGAGTGGTGGTACACGGAAAATTGTATTTAGATAACGAGCAGATGAAGATCGTTTATTGAATGAAATATCACTTTTGATTCATTTTAACACCGCGACTGTACTACGAGTACCTAATATATTCTCGAGGGACACGGGATAACCAAATGGCTGAAATTTTGAGTAAGTACTGGAGTTTAGGTTACTACTGTTTGGAAGACAAAGCAATTTTTCATCTAAGCGACACTCATGCGGGTGAAGCCGCGGGCAACAGCTAGTGAGTAAATACGACTAAAAGGAGGAAAGCGAACTAAGGTCTAAGCTATTAAATTTTCTTATCTAATACGAAAGTGGGGCTCTCAGTCATATGCCAAATGATCCTTGTAGCACTAAATTTTGCTAGGTTGCTTAGAAAAGTTTTCTTAGTAAGTTCTCCACTTTAAGTTTTCAATCTTGAATGTTTAAGATGCGGTGCTGGAGAAAGATGGAGAAAATCATTGGATAGAAAGGAAAACTAATGAGGAAATGCTGAAGAATGTAAATTAAAAGAGGAGGCTACTCAGTGAAATTGAAAACACGAGAAGAATGATTGGTCATTTGATACGACACGATGACCTATTTATAAATGAAGGAAAAGTGAAGGGAAAAAGAGGTCCAGGCAGACCGAGAAAGATGTTCTGAAAGAGAAGGCGTGTCGTATCAAGACCTTAAATGAAAGCCGAGAATAAAGAGGCGTTGCGTATACTCCACCGACAAGAGCGCAGCTCTTATTAAATAAGAAGAAGAATGGTTATCGGTGAAGATGATATATTTTATTTAAAGAACTGTACAATTTTTGCCAAATTTCAGATAGCGAGATGGTAAAGTCAAAACTCGGCGACCAGTTCTATACTATAAAAGACCTCTAGCAAAAAGTATCTATTGTGTTTTATATAGTACAAACTTTCACTCTCCACTGCATCCCTTTGGAGTTTGAAAAAGTGTATTTGATCTCAGATCTTCAACTATATTCATACCGAATTTCTCCCAAGTACGGATTTTAATATTCAATTGACTTTCCATAAGTAAAAGCACAATACATTGTTATCTATCGAGAAGCCAGAGAAAATGTTGAAATTTCTGTAAGCTCCAAAAACACCACTTAGTTAATTAATCTAGACAAGAGAAAAACAAAGAAAATCTAAGAGATTGTCCTATATTCCGTATTATTACCATAGACCTTACGCCACAATCCGCTGACTTGGCAACAGACACACATACATAACGACATTACGACACACACAAAACCTTATTACTGAAGCACCCTAATTGATTTATGCGATCAATAAGCAATATGAGTGGGTATGGCGTAGATACATAAGGCATAGATACACATATGGTTAACTAGTTCTAAACCACGGCTACACTCGCACGAAATAGGCAAGTTGATAACGTAGATTAAAAAAATACATAATCAATATAAAATAGATGTATTTAAGATGAGTTTATTAATTTATAGACTGAAGGACTTATTTATATTAGGAGCACCCATAACCGGAGAGCATGTATGATGCTGCTAGTGATGAGTGTAGAGGAAGCAAGAGAGATCTGTAAAGATCGTAGCAAGTGGAAATCGCTAGTCTCTGCCTACCCCCATGGGAAAAAGGCGTGATAATATGTATGTATGAATGTATAGACTGAAGCATTACAGCTGAATTATTTAACAATGAATAAAAGTTGGACAAACTTTGTCCAGCAGTGGACGTCTTTCGGCTAAGAGAGAGAGAGAGAGAGAGAATAAAAGTTGGTCAGGAACGTCACAAACTTTGATGCAGTAATTTTTGTAAGAAGTTGTCCTTTGCGTTATATTTAAGATGGCTGTCAAACAAATATAGCTCTCCTTGTCAACATTACACAGTGACAGCTTGTCATTTTATTGAGGAGCAAATACCCGTCTGGGGATTCTTATCATAGGCGATGGGCTAGAAACATGTCACTATAATCTCCATTCCAGCTTTACGTGGCCTTCGAGTCACAACTCGACTCTGTCTACCCCGTAAGGGTATTATTATTTAAAATTTGCATGCTAATTATAGTTAAATAGGAATAAGGACATTCTATCTGTAACATCTTTTGTAACCCTATTTATTGCAAATAGATGATTTGATTTTGATTTGAAGGAATAAACACCCCCCCGTAAGGAAACGACCAGGTAAGGAATGCTGCATCTGTATCCAATTTAACCATTACCATTTAGTGTTAGTGTTACTTACCATGACCATTTAGTTTATTGTTTTTGAATAAATATATATAAACAATTATCGTCTCTTTTAATTTTAGTTCAGACCTGATAAAAGACAAAGACACAAAGTACACGCATTCCCCAGATCAGCGGCCCCGGCTTATAACCATAAACAATCCCAAACATCCAAACATAACAGCTTAATCCCCAAAATAAGACACATAACACAATAAATTCAGCGAAATGACTACTTGCAAATTCCAGTACCGAGCGTTGTGCCAACGAGTGCCAAATAGCATTGTAACTTAGCTAACTTAGAATTACCGACGCGGAAATGCAATATGACCTCTATTGTGTGCGCGTTAGGGTTTATGGTTAATGGCTGTGGGTGCGGGTGGGTTGCCAACATTCCTTCATGGCGCTAATTCGGTAATTTCGGCCGGAGGTGATACGCTGGTGTCCGGGAAGGGTGCTGATGTTTAGATTAATTTTTGATGTGGTATAACATGCGTTATGTGTAAGCCATATGGTGTAAGGTTCAGAGTACCTGTCACTTATATTGGAAAATCTAAAAAAACAATTCAAAGTTATTTGAAACTGGAAAAGTATTCGAAATCAAAATCTCACCAATAACATTTTTTTTGGTAAAATATAGCCAATGCCAAGGTTCAAAAATTTATCAGATCTTTTAGAGCCAAACTTTTAACTCTACACGTACTTACTCTAAAAGCCCTAACTTCACAAACTTAACATCTTAGTCTAAACGTCATATAGCTTGGCTATTTAGTTACTACAAGAGGTACCCTTTTTTTGTCGAAAGAATGCCGATGCGAATCGGCATTTTCACTATAAGAAGTACCTAGTGTGAAGAATACAGAAAAGTATTGAACAGTAAATTTCACCTTAAGCCCATGTGTGAAGGTAGCAAAACCCTCAGCCCTAGTATACACACTTGCCAGACGATAATCATCGTTAATTGCTTAGTTATGTACCTATATCTTGTGTCAAAATATAGCTAACATAAAAAAAAAATGCGTTTACATCTGTCAAAGTCTGTTGTGTCTGCTCTCCGCTGAACGCTACAGAAATCGGCTCTTAAACCTTCCTAACGATCTAGCATGCAAACTGAACAACATTAGCTACAATAAACGGCTAAAGCGACACGACATTCAGAGTCTAAATTGTAGACATTGAGAAAGGCAGCAACCACTGGGGAGCGCCTTTGACCGGACATATCCCCCAACCTAATCCGCTAAAAGTCTAAAGACTGATCGCAGATATAATGACAAAACAAAAAAAAAATCTGTCAAAGTTTAGCGAGCATGTAAACGTAGCATTTCCTGACAATAATTCACTTCATTTCCCCACACATCGACACCGTCAAAAGCCTAACCCTCGAACATAAAGAAGAAACGAAACAGCCTCAACAAATGCGGTTAGAGACGTTTCGTCGCACGCTGTTGCGTTCACTGATAATGAGTGCTCGCGAACTCAACGACGCGTGCAACGGAACGGGATGAAAGCGTTTGTTTTTATATGAAACGGTTATCGAGCGTGAACTGAAAATCGGGATCTTGAGATGTGTGACTTGATTGGGGTGATTCTTGGAATACAAGGTGATCAAAAATGGCAAAGTAATTTTTCAGACTTTTTGATGTGTTACATCATTCTAATCGCTCAAAATTATTCAGATTCAGAAATAAGACCTTTTCATGTTTGATACATCGTTTAATGTCAAAGTCGGAAAATGTCAAAGTCGGAGAAAATCAAGGTCAATGTCTGGAAATGTCAAAGTCTGAAAATTTCAAAGTCTTTTATGTTATGATTTATCAAAGCTACAAACTACTAGCAATGATTTTATAAAAAGGGACGGAAGTAAGTGACAAGATACCAGAGAAGCTTGCGTTCTTAAATTAAAGAACGGGTGCAGTGATGAAAAAAGCTATCACAAATTCCTATGGAGCCCTGGTATTGCTAAAAATTAAGAACTAAATAAACACTGAAAATGTCAACACTAACAAAAATAAACTTCCATTACCTAACTGACTAACTAAGGCCGCGGAGCGACAGTTTTAAGCCGTAAGCTGGACCGCTGGGCGGCCGAATCCTGTCAAATTGTCATAACATGCACTAGTTGTAGCCAGTTCCGTATTTGGGTCGCGAACCTAAAGAGTATACAAGCTAACAGACTCGCTTTTAATACACTAAATATTATAAATGCGAAAGTTTACAGTATGAGGATGTTTGTTGATCAATCACGCAAAATCGACTGGACGGATTTTGTCAATGAAAATTGATAAACAAGAGAATATAACCGGCACATTTAACACTTTTTGTCCAGAAATTTAAGTGCCAAATAAATCTTTTCTTCTTTCTTCAAATTTGGACAGAGCCCCATTTTTGAAACTTCTCATGTTTTCTTTTAATAAGACGTTACGCGTACAATTATTAATCTATAAGACTTTACACTCTACAGAGCGTAAAACGGAACACCCTATGTCACAACATTAAAATTTAAAATGACGTTATTGTCGAGTTAACTCGTTCGCGCTCGGTTCGCTCAAAAATGTAGATAAATTCAAACATGGCCGTAACTGCGCCACGCCAAGCCACGCTGCGTTTGAGATGTTGTAATAATTTGCGGTTATGTGACGTCATTATGTCGCGAATATATCAGGTCATATTTGAGGGGAGGAATTTTTACTCGTATTAAGGTTTTTTTTTTTGTATTTCAATGGGAAAACTAAAATATAAACTATTTAACCGATTTTAGAGAGGTGTGGCGTGTACTCCACCGACAAGAGCACAGCTCTTAAATAAGAAGAAGAACAACCAATTTCGCTGTTCGCGACAAAAGAATTTGTATCTACCTTCATTTTGTACTTTCGTAGGAAAACTATGATAAAAAATCGATGTAGAGTAAATCAAAATACTTGAGTTCAATTATTATGGTGGTTGTGCGCAGAGAATCCGGACAAACGAAGTGGCGGGAAGAATTCTGTACCGGAACTTTACCGGGAAAAAACCACCGGTATAAATAAGCACCGAAAAAGGTCTCGACACGGCACCACGTTTGTCCGACTAGAACCTAACTTAAGCTATACGCAGACTGCTACCACCGTAACTTATATAGGGAGCTACGGGCCCTATGTACTAATAACTAACTAACTAAATTTCTTATGCAACTCACCAAGTTGACTTCTTAATCCAAGTTGGGGTGTCTTCGGAGGAGGTGGTGGTCCCTAAATCACCCAACCTACCCCATGAGATCTCAATCCCCAGAATAAATACCTTGCTTTCTTCACGAGGGTTCACTCGGCAACAGCTAGATGTGAACAGCCAGCCACGTTTCACCTCTCACAAGAAAAAGTCACAATAACAGGTTTTTTCACAAACACAAACGTTCAATAGTTATTTAACAAAAGGGAAATTCAACATTACAATCCAAACTAATTAATAATTACACATTGTTGCGTGTATTACACACAACCGTGTTAAATTTCACATATACTGCACTTACGTCTGTTGATTCACACATTCATTACACATAATTGTTTATTTAGCTATTATTTTAACGCTTTTTAGTGTTAATTAATCGTCCTTACAAACACACCGGTCTGTTTGTTTACGCAAAGTCTACTTGTCATCTTGGATGTTTGACAGTGACGTTCGACAGTGACGTTTGGAAATGGACCCTGCTACAAGTTGTATAGTGATGACGGACGCGTTGCTAGAATGTTTTTTATTTACTTATATTTGTAAATAATATAGGTAATTGGTCAAAATTTATAGAATAATAATTTAAACAAGGATTTTATTAGATTAACTATAATTTTTTCTTCGAGATGAATACCACATTTCTATGGTCTTGGCTCTGGTCGAAGTCTATGTTGTCTCTGATTTCGTGTCAACGCGAGGCTGACGTGGAGTTTATCTCGACCAAGATGATCTTTCTTGGATTTCTTTTGGAATGGAACACGCCGCAGGGCTCCACGCCTCGCAATCTAGAACCTCCATAAACGGAGCATAAGATGCAGCGGTCCGGTGAGTTCATCTCTCTGGTGTTCTGCTGGTTTCCATATGAATATTGTCGACACGATGTTAATGGTGTTTTCTGTTGTTTCAGAAGACGCCGCTGCTAAACTTAGGTTTTAAGTTGTTAGTTTACGCTTTATCTTTCAATATTCCACGTTCCACGTGTTATACTTTATTAGTTTACTCGTTTAAACTATTTTTCTTCGTGCTCTGACACGTAATTCGATGTCGTGACATGACTACTTCAGAATGAGTTCCCATTTATATTTTTCTTTCTTTTCGTTGTACATACTGGTTACAATGACCCTGACCCTAAGGGTAATCACCTTCTCTGGATAAATAACCCCTATTTATCCCAGAAAAACAATAACACTTCCTGTGAGCAAAGAGGATTGCCGACCACCATGTGATTGCAAGACCACATGGCCAGGTGTCTCCAAATCAACAATCCAGGACCCCCAGCTGTTCCTACATTACTGGGAGTGACGAGGTGATACAGTTTATTGGAAGAAAAGGAAAGGACTTGAAGGGGATTTACCAAGTAATATCCATTTTATAACTAGAATTTAAACTTTAGAATCTATTTTAAGGCAGAGACTTTGCCTAATATGATTTGTTCCTAGTTTTATCACATGGAGAGGACGCTCTCAACCTTTGTTAAGAGGTAGGTCTCATAACCAACTTTAAGAATAAGGACATTTTTCTATGTCATGTGTTTTCATAGGTTATGACAATTAGACTTTAGTCTTAACTAGTTTGTTTTAAGAAACATGTAAGAAAAGAAAGGATTTGTTAAAACATTCCTATAGAAAAAATTAGTAATAAGGAATAAGGATATTTAACTACTAAAAAGTGAGCTTACCAAATATGTATATTTTCCTGTAATATATTTAACTTGATATATAAACAATTAACTTGTTTAATTGATTCCAACTAATAGTTGGTGGCGCCCTTGATTAGAATTGAAACACAACATACACCTGGTCTCTTTCTTCAAATGTAACATTCCACAGAGCGACAAGAACCCACCGACCCACTCCGGAGTCTCCTACACAACGCACCACTGAGCTGGCTGTGCGGTTGTCCACCGGTGGCAGGCCGTGTTTTACACGCCTGTCCTATAGTGGGTAATAACATCACAATGGATAATCCGTTATGCCAATGTGGCCTCAGACAAAATGGCGTGCCTAGCACGAGTTATTTCATGCGGCGTGCCCTCACCGCGCGCTCTCCAAAACAATACTGCAAGATCGACTGAAGGTCGCCCCGGGCGGAAGCCGCCTGCGCAATGTTGCCAGGAGGCAAACGCAATGGCTATACTAAAGCCAGCTATACACGGCGCAGCTACCATGCGACAGTGCATAGATTTTATAAACATCAACACTTTTATTACAAACAGTGGTCTATTTATGGTCCAATTTTAATTGACCCAATCCATATAATTTTTTGTACACTATACACAATAAAACTTGTATACAAGATATTACTTAACTTACTATTTTGATTGAGCAGTTAAGATATACCAAAGGAAGACACTTCGCAGTCATGATAGTAATAATACTCGTAAGGAAGTTACAGTATAAATAATTATTACACGAGCAGTTATTTGCCGCGTTTAACCTTAGCTAATTGCGCTGTGTGTTTGTTTGTGACAACCGCATAACGCTTCAGTTGCCACTTTGTTTTACACACATGTAGCGCTATACTTGTAACGTGATACATTTTCATTTTACAGTGAAGCAACGAAGATCTAAAATTTAACGTTAAAATCATTAATCCTTAAATTTAAATATAAATAAGTAAGGAATATTATTATTTAGTATTGAAAGAAATTTCAAAAATCTTTAACTAACTTAAAAATAAACTAAGAAAGAAAAAAGAAATTATGGGTTATAAAGTCTTTGCTGTAAAAAATTACCGGAAAAAACTCATTAAATATAGGTCAATTGCCAGAATTATTTTTTTAATTATAGGACTTAAAAGTAAATTAAAAAAAACATGTGTCGATTGAATATTATAAAATAGCTATATATGCAATATGTGATAACTGTTTTAAGAGTCGCAAAATAATAAAGTCAAATTAATAATTATTTAAATAATTGCATTAAAAATAGAAACAAAAGCATCGTTAATTAATTACCAAAATAACGTGTTTTCAAGGGCTGTTACCGAAAATAATAATTAAGAAACAATTAATTAGAAAAACAAAGAAAACAAAAAAATCCCACATCAAAATAGATGATGGCAAGATGTTTACTTTCTATAAAGAAATGCTGAAAAATGCTTTTGTCCTATGGAGAGGCTAGTCACAATGGAAATTAATTGACACTAGCTATTGCCCGCGGCTTCGCCCGCGTGAATTTCTCACGGAAACAGTGCAGAAGATTATAGTTTTTTTTTTTTTATAACATAGGGCGGCAAACGAGCAAGCGGGTCACCTGATGGTAAGCGATCACCGCTGCCCATGGACAACTGCAACACCAGGGGTATCACAACAAAAGTATTGCCGGCCTTTCAAGAAGATGTAGACTCGTTTTGAAGGTTCCAATGTCGTATCGGTTCGGGAACACCGCCGCAGGAAGTTGGTTCCACAGATAAAGATATAAAGTATGTACAGTTTAAACAGGATATAAAGCGTGAAGAGGTACCTAATAAAAAAGAAATAAACCAAAAAACTCACTTTCGCATTTGTTATATTAGTTTATTAGTTAACTATAACTGAAAGTTTAAGATGGAACAAATCCTAACTTAGTAGTTTAGTTAGGATTAAACTTTTTAACTTAAACTTTTTTCTCGGTATTATTTTCTTAACAGCCAGTAAACTACCAAAACCTCTGAAAATATCATATTTTTGTACCGTTTAGGCGCAGAATGTTACGATGTCTTATCTCTGTCTTTGTACAAATATATTAAGTAAAAATCACGGCCGCCTATTATTATGGACCTAAACACGAGGTAATAAGTCACACTATTATGAGCAAGTGTGTTAAAAATAGTCTACCTAGGTTTTAAACTAGTTTATTATCATTAAAAGCTTAGCAATTTCTTACAAATAATAAAATTAAACGGCCAGTATTTCTCCCGCGCCTGACTAATGCATCGGGCGCTAATTCTGATCTATGGCGAAGTGGTAATTGACCTGGAGAGAGGGGGGGTGAGGTAATGAACTCCCAGGATATATTGTCTGGAAGCTGAGGTGAGACTGTTGGTTGATGTTGCTGTGTGGAGTGATATACGGACGCCATTTGATGTGTGAAGAAACTAAATAGGTAGTTTAAAAGAAAACAACATTTTATTTGAATTAATGTTTATTTTATTTGTATGGATGTGAGTTTGTGAGGATGTTTGTTACTCAATCACGCAAAATTTATTGGATTTCGATGAATTTGATATACGGGTAGAAAAATACCGGGGGCGGCTAATATATAAAAACAAATAAACATCATGTCAAAACGGATTTCAATGAAATTTGGTACACCGACGGGTAGGATATAAGTCGACCTAACCTAGATCTGTAAGTATACCTAACCTACGACGTAAACAAAGCTATCACTACGCAAAAAGCAAAAAACCTAAATAGTCGGGGCTGTGAATTTTCAGTTGTATGGAGGTGGTCACATTAAATCCTACGATGGTGATTTTTATAAACTACATAGATTATGATATTACAACTGCAAATTTAAGTGTAAAAAAAAATCACCACCGCCGTTTTTTTTTAAACGCTATTATAAGACTCATATTGTTATAACTCTCAAACAAAAAATCCTACCAGGGTGATTTTTTGTTACATGTTTCCTTACGAATAATAAAAGCTTGATTTAAAAAATCACCAATAAATAACAATCCTAAATGGATTTTTTAATGAGTTGTAATTTTTATACTTTAAAAACATCCTGTACAAAAACAAAAAATCCAGCAATGGTGACTTTTATATATTATTCGTATACGATTGTAATGAACCATATCCTCAATTTTTATAAGGGTGACTACAACAGTTTTTTTTTTATTAACTTTTAATTTTTTTTTTTAATTCTACAGTCGAGAAAATTGTATATTCGTACGTAATGTGAATTATTCAATCTTAATTTTAAAAGACGACTCATTTATATGAACCCGATTTCCTGTAATTAAATAAAAACCATATTGACATTTATAACGTTAAAAATACATTTTATGACTAGAAAGCCTTAATATAAACCGGCCAACTTTTATTTACAGGTAAATGATGTCTTATTAATTAATTGTGAACAGTAATCTCTATTGTAAACTTTTTTGTTTACGAGCAATTCAGTATAGTTTATTTACCCCTCCCATTTCATATCGGATCATCAAAATTCTTTTTTTTTTATATAAGGATGTCTAAAAATATCAAAATAATGTTAAGTATAAAAATCATAGTTGTAGGAATTTGTCGGTAAAAAAAATTTAAATGCCCCGCCTAAAAACCATTCATTAAAACTGACCTCACAAAGCGCGAAAGTAGAAAAAATCGCCCCATCGCTCATTGGCAGAAATAGTTGAAAAACAATAGCACACCGCGCCGGGTAAGCCGGGCATGTATCACCCGGGATCCGGGTGATTGTGATTGATTGGTGATGCCGATCACCCGGTTATTAGCCGGGTAAACATCCCAACTTCGGTGTTGGATCGGGGAGATATGTGCTCAGTAGTGTTGTGGATAGTTTTACTTTTCGATTATCGAAAATATTGCACTAAAAGAATACTGAAAATTTTCTAGTTTTAGGTCATCGAGATATTATGTACTACGCACTGTATTTCGATGTTTTAGGTATATCATAAGAGCTGATTTCACTACCCTGGGAATTTTAGGGTAAAAAATAGCCTTCTAGGTTTTACTTTTCAGCCATCAAAGTTCGCTATTTAGTTCAGGCGTGAATGAGAGATTAACATACTCTCTCTTATCCAATTTTCTCCATTTGCGTTATAATTCAATCGGGTGAAACCGTAGAAAATGCTGATAACTTTAATAGATCTGACTAAAGACATTGCTTTCTGTAATTTATTTTCTCTTTCTGAAAATATTTTTCCTAGCCTAATGAGCTGTCCCACTGCTGGGCAAAGAACTCTATTTCTTCG
This sequence comes from Ephestia elutella, assembly GCA_018467065.1. Lineage (NCBI taxonomy): Eukaryota > Metazoa > Arthropoda > Insecta > Lepidoptera > Pyralidae > Ephestia > Ephestia elutella. The sequence continues at coordinate 495,461 of CM031590.1, forward strand.
ATAAATTTCTCTTACTTATTGCACTTTATTTTCTTAATATTTTCATACAATCAGTCGAACTCATATCATCGATATTAGGGCAATAGGTTTGCAACACTATTGACAGTTCGAGGAAAAAGATCAATTATTGTCGAGATTGTAAGGTTGTAGCTTCAGATATAGTGATTATCTTGTCGTTGTATTGGTGAATAGTGTTTTGTTATATAAACAATGTATTTGTTGAATTTTCTGGCCATAATCCAGCATTTTCTACATTAATTTCTTCAAAATATTTAGTGTTCAAAATAATATTTTTTATACAGTTCCCATCATTAATATTGAAGGAAAAGATCTTTATTTGAAGACATATCCAATTAGATTAACAATCATTATTTCCAAAATGTCATGTTCAATTATATCCTAACGATCCCAAACAGAATCGCGCCGCGAGCGATATTCGTTAAGAAGTTGCGTCACAATAAAAAATATAAATAAGCAGTAAAATGCACGTTTTTTCCACGTCACGCTAAAAATTGGCTAAGAGGTCAAATCACTCGTGTGCTTTACTAGTATGTATACCAATCTGACGCATGTGTTATGGTTTTCACCACTAACTCCCAGTGAAGGAAAAACTGTAAGTTAACGTGCACCCAAGACTTATCAGCCCGTATGTGAAGGCAATATTGACAAGAAAATCGTTGTGTGTGTTTCATTTCACGTAATTCGAAAAACTTGAAGCCCGAATTTCAGCAAAACTTTTTATTTCTCTTGGTTAATTAAGCTTCCTACAATAAAAACAAAAAGGTCTAGTAATTTCTCAGAAAACCTACGCAGATCCAGCCAAGATAAAAGTAATTGGTTGGATAGAGGACTTTAGTTCAAGGACAGCCGTTATGAGTCCATTTGGTATCATTTAAGAGAAATTATGTCAATATAAAGCAACGATATTCATCGATCAAAGTCAAAGTCAAAGTCAAAATTTTTTATTGAAACTTGGCCTTCAAAGAAGGCTCTTTTTCACGTCTATTAGATAACTAATTATTTAATCATAATATATTATGTCTCAAAGCTACAAACTACTAGCATTTCGGAACGACCACTGCTGAGAAGAAATGCCGAAAGAAACTCACGAAACAGTCTTGGTCGCCTAGCATGCCAGAGGGACTATTTATTAACTTTATACATACACTAGATTGTGTGCAGTCAAAAATTAAATATAAGAAAAAAAAAAATATATAATAAAACATGTTATGTTTGTGATCAAGTAACCACAATGAATTGGTTAAGAACAAAAAATAAAAGTAAAATTCGAATCAGGATCGAAGCAGGATCCACCTGGCAACACCCGTTCACGAGTTGACGGGAGGGTCAAGACTTCACTTCCACTTGAACTGTAAGGGATTTGAAATCTCAAAAAGTCAGTAGTTCATACTATTTAACTATACCTACTCGGCCAATGTATGGATCAACTTATAGCAGGAGAGACTGTCTAATAATATTAATTTCAGGTCGTAAGATTAATATTATTAATATTATACCCTGTAAGGGTCTTATTGATATGTAATTATAATATTTAAAAACAGTTTAATTTTAGCTTCACAATGAAAGTAATTTATATAAACTGGATAGCGATAGAAACTAGGTCAAGAATGACATCTAAAAATGAAGAATAGAATATGAATCAATACAGTATTGTGACAGATGAGATAGGTATGAATGTGCCAGCGCACGCATAAATAGATCCAAAGAGGATCAACAAACAACGCGTTGCCGCGTTACAAACTTATGTTTTTTGAGTTATTTGACTCAGTTCCATACAAAAAATTGCTCATATTTTATGAGTGCTTTCACCATTACCAGTAGTATTTTTTTTATCTTTATTATTTAAAGGGGTTTTGTTACATAGTAACTAGTACACATACACATAGTAGTCGGATCGTACACACGCAATTAAAATAAAGTTGATGATTTATCAGCTACTGCGTAAAATAAATAAGACAAATGGCAAAACCACTTCATTAATAATACCAAGAAATTCGTTGTGTGTATTTAATTCCATGATAGCTCTTAAACAGAAAGAAGTCGGTAAATAAGTAGCGATCGTCAGCATTTGGCAGTCGTCTTGTACGCTTCCAATCAACTTGAACCAACGAATTAAAAGAATCCCTTCCTTCAAAATCCATTTCGATCGGATAAGCCGATCGCCCTTTGTCTTAGGGCTCCAATTGGCGAACCCTTTTATCCAAATATAGCAGGAAATGGCTTAATCAGCGATGGACTCGGAAGGTCTGATGGTGACAGTAGATTTTTAGATGAAATAAAATAGCAAATGCATAGAAATAAGTCTTTAGTTACTTCGTCTCTCTTCTGTAGTACTTTTACTTATTCTGTGATCTGCCTTAATTGAAATTTAACAATACCTTCTTGTCAGTAATTTATTTTATTTTATACATTCGGAAGACCAACAGCTAGATTAATATGATAGTGATAAAATACAAGTTTCAAAGCCAATTATAGGTCTTCACAAATAATAGCACACTAGAAATTTTGAATTTTCGGGAACGCCAACAACACATTCAGATAATCGCAGAACATCATCAGGAATGCCTATTTAAGTATTTATAGGCTACAAGTAACATATATATAACATGAAAATATTAAATGAATATCGAATATCTAATAAATGTAATATCGAAATGATCTGCAACATTTTGTCAAAAAGTTTTTTGATATAAAACATCTATTTGTGCTGCTTTGCAGTGCAGTTGATGTTTGGATAAAACGCATGAACGCAGCAGTGGAGTTTGTTGCGCCGCGCCGCCTCTTCTCCACTTTGGTGGTAAATTTTCTGATGTCAACTAAGTGTATGATGATTTAAAAGTGCTATTTTTAAGCCTATTTTAATAAAGAAAATTTCATTCATTCACACACTTAAAAAGAATCGACTCCGATACAATCAACTAGAGTGCAGATTCCTTTACGATATTTTCCTTCGACGAAATAAAGAAATTGCTTTTCATTTAACCTTGATAAAAGCTGTCCTTCTGTACAATCTATAATCTATGCAATGAGAAGGTAAACGTCTGAAGAAATTCAGTGACCTATTTAAGTGGGATGTCGCTCGTTATCTACTGTTGTTATAAAGAAATCTTATCAAAAAAAAATCCAATTTTTGAGGGAGCTTTAACAGTAACAAGATTTCTGAGTAACAATTTATATCTCACATGCTGTCCTAAAAATGAGGTATTTAAACTTTAACTTGTATCTTTGTAGTCTTATTCATAAAAAAAGTTAACGAACACTTAAGCCTACTTTTGATAAAATATATTTAGGTTCGTTGTTTCAATGTTAAATATTGGAAAGAGATTATTGAGGATTATTATTGAGAGGGACGAAAATATATTTATTAGAAGGTTTAAAGTATTTGTTTCTTTTTGTGATGGTTAGTAACAATTGTTTTTCGTTTTTATATATGCAAGTTGCGCCATTAGCAGGCAAAAAAAAATCTCCTTGCATTTAAAGTATCCTTATAAATAGTTTTATATTCCTGTAAATAGTTTACTATTCCTGACTTTGATGGAATAGCTAAACAGCTTACAGCAGCTGGGCTCGGGTGAAATATAAGAGGAACGGTCAGCATCCGCCGCGAAAGGCTGATTTATTTGGAGCTACGTTGGCAGCTAGATATAGATTCAAATCTATAAGTTATAATATATCTTGAAGATTATATATAGATTTATTTCGATACTTTTAGAATTTATCTTTTTCAAATGTTTGTCTTTGTTGATTTTTCAACACACTGCAAAAAACAAGACATTGTAACTATAGTAAAAAATGTATTTTGGTTCCTTCAAATCTCTTCAAACAACACAAATCACTGATTTCGAAAGTCTATACTTCCATCCATAGTAATACGTGCTAATACTATTAATGTGAAAGTGAGTTTGTTTGTCCTTCTTTTAGGACAAAACGGAGCAAAAGATTGATGTGATTTTTTGTGAGGAGATGGTTGGGAGAGCTGGAGAGTTACCTAGTTACTTTGTGCCGCGGGCGGACCTGCGGGCAACAGCTCGCTTCTTTAAAAATGGCCGAGATCTTAGCTTTAAAAATTATAATGACATAAAATACTTCTAAAGATAGAGTTTCTATTTCTATCTCGCAGGGTTAAAAAAATACTTATTTAATATTATCTTTTGTACCTTTATAAACACCGACTTGATAGCCAACTAGTTAAATTTAAACATTGTTTTCATTTCGCCATTGTAATTAACTGAAGCTATCCGCGCGGATCGCGAGTTATTATGCAAAGAAACAATCTACAGAAAAAACTAACAAAAGACGAATATTCAGAGAAAGAACAAACTTCCAAAGAATAACAACTCTTTGTAGAACAGTATTGAAGAGCTAGTTAATGTCTCAGTTTCAAACGAAGCGATACAAATACAAATGCTTCTGAATGCAAACTGATTCGAACGGATCGCTCTGTTCTTGAAACTACTTTAATGAACTACAATAAAAAATTGCTAGAAATGTTTTTAGGAGATACAAAGAGGGTTTTAGTCTGCAGCTAAGCATTGCAGTTCTTTGCACTTAACCAACAAATTTTATTCTTTTGTAATATTAGAATATCATCGATAGGAGACGAATATTATTGAGCAAATAACAGAGTACGAGATGTACTTGAATTATTATGTAATCTATACATATAATAAAACAGTAAAAATATTTTGTCTGTACATTTAATATTTTTGACTGAAATGGATAGAGGGAGACCTAAAAAGAACAATAGAAAGCAAAAAAATTTTTTTGGAATTTCTTGTCTGTCTGTCTGTCTGTCTGTCTGTCTGTCTGTCTGTCTGTCTGTCTGTCTGTCTGTCTGTCTGTCTGTCTGTATGTATGTACGCGTTTCACGCAAAAACTACTGGACGGATTTGAATGAAACTTTTTTTGGGGTGTCTATTAAAATACAGATTTTTATGACATCGATTATCATGTCCCAGAAAACTATTCCACGTTTTTTAATATATTTTTTTCTTAAAACATCGAAAAACTTATTATCACAGTTTCATAATATCGAACAACATTTCCTAAAAAAAACGTTATAAAATTTCTACTATTCCAAGAAAAACGATATATCAATATAACATTTCACACATGTATTAAGATACCGATGTAACCATTTATAATAACATGTTTCAATATGTAACGATGCGCATCATAACTTTTAATCGCAGTAACGTTTCATCGAACGCTGCATTCGCTTGTTGATGCTTAAAACATGCAAAAAGGTATAGCAAGATTGAGGAATACAGCAGGCATGCATGCAGCAAGCACAACAAACATGTAGCAAGCATCAGCAAGCATGCAGCAAGCATGCAGCAGGCATACAGCATGCATGCAGCAGGCATGCAGCAAGAATGCAGCAAACATGCAAGCAGGCATATGCAGCAAGCATGCAGCAAGCATGCAGCAGGCATGCAGCAAGCATGCAGCAGGCATGCAGCAAGCATGCAGCAAGCATGCAGAAAGTATGCAGCAAGCATGCAAGCATGCAGCAAGCATGCAGCAAGCAAGTATTTCTGGGTGGCTCCACCAGAAGACTCGCTCCGTCGGCCCTTCGATTCATTCGGGCACTTAACCTCGCTCCGCTCGAGAGGTCGCCGGCTCGCTTCGCTCGCCACCTCCCCCCCTCGCTTCGCTTCGGCCTCGTGCCCTCATTTTCTCAGGACCTCCTTCGCGAGCCTTCTGGTTCCGCGTGAAGGAATAACACTCTAGTATATGACAAAGTTGAGCCACGTGGAGTCGGGGAGCTCTGAGTCGGATGTGTGATCCATTTATAATTAGTGTAATTTATAATTAGTGAATGTTGCGGATATTTTTCTGTAGCCTTTTTGACGAAGCTTGTTGCGGATATTTTTCTGTGGACATTTTGACGAAGCATGTTGCGGATTCTTTTTTGTGTATTATATTGATAGAAGTGAATAAAAGATTAGACTAATAAAAAAATTAGTGGACTAGCTATAAATTTACTGTTGATCAATACAATACAACCAGATTAATCTATTTATATAGGGTAGCATAATAATGTAATATTTGATGTTTCAAATATATTGCAAACTGAAACTTACGTGGAAATAAAATTATGGGTAACAAAACTTTAATGTTTCATTATTTCGATGAAATACATAAAATATGAAAAGAAATAACGATAGAGTGTGTTTGTACGTAATGAATAATCGTGTAAATGAAATTTCGATGTAAACAGATTTAAGGATTTGTTACATATTGTATTAAAATATCTGCGAATGGTTTTATGTGATGTGAAAATCGTTAAAGTAAATTGCGATAAAGTGATGGGTTCCCCTTTTTTTGTTGTATAGCTATTAAGCCTGGGCAACATATAGGCTATAATTCATTTTGAAAACTGGAACACCTGATGAAGAACCATAACGGAACAGCTAAACTATAAGTAATATGGAAATGGTGCCTTAACAAAAATCGTTCAACCTGATGAGCATTTTCTGCCGACGTATAAAAATTGAAGATCTGGAACATCTGATGAAGAACTGCAAGAGACCAGCTATACTATAACATATATGGAAATGGCGCCTTATTAAAAGTCGTTCAACCTGATGAGCATTTTCTGCTGACGTATAAAAATTGAAGATCTGGAACATCTGATGAAAAGCTCCAAGAGAGATTTTTCATCTAAGCGAAACTCACGCGGGCGAAGCCGCGGGCGACAGCTAGTTTGGTTATAAGACACATTTGTGTCTTTGGAGAAATTTTACCAATTTTAATATACTGTGATGAGTAACACTGACATCCCATCAATATTATCACAGCAGTAACTGTTACAATATATCTCTGTAGATTTACGACCTCTATCACACATTACACAGCTACCATTTTCCGCCATTCTCCAAACTTAACTCGTATCGTCAGATATTTTGATGGCTGAACTACGAGCTATTCCAATTTCGCTGCTGGAGATATTTCAATTATGTTTGTTTTGTTGCTATGGAGAAATATACGATAGGGAAATTTATTTTTATATAACTAAACAGGCAAACGAGCATACGATCCGTGTGAGATGGTAAGTGGTTACCATAGCCTGATGCTCGCAATACAACAAGAGTAACACTAGAAGTAGTAACTATAATAGAGGTATAATCTGTAGTATGATAATCCAGTAATATTCTCCCCTCATTACGTAGTTCTTGGCATCCCAATTTAAATTTGGTAAACGGGTAGGAAAATACCAGACAAAGTACATAAGGTTCTTTATATCCCAAAATTCTCACGGAAGCGAAGTCCTGAGGCGTAGCAAGTTTTTAACACGTTGCACTTCAAACAAATAATAATAATAATAATAATAAACGTTTATTTCCTCACCATAACCAGTTATCACAATTTTAACTTATAACTATTTTGTAATCTAAATACAAAAGGGATTATGGTGGGCTGGCACCTGAACTAGGAGAGTTCCTGTGTCTCAGGTTACCAACCCTTCACCCAAATTAATACAATTCAAATTGATGTTGAGGTATGTATAGGTGAACATTATGTTTTAAGAAAAAAGAAATAAATAAATGTGGTGATATTTTCTAAATGAAATGCTCGTGGTTCCAAAACTTCTTTTATTTTCTATCTTCGTTACAACTCAGCAAATCTATTCTATCGTCTTTAAAATTATTACACGTCTTTCTTTCGTCTTAACACAATCCTCCATCTTCTCATACTCTCCTCTCTCTCTCTCTAACTAACTAACTCATCCCTTTCTTACTGTCACTTCTTCCGTCTCTTTCATACACAATATTACACTAGCTTTCTATCTCTCTCACTCAATGTTGCCACCCCACATTCGGCCGTCCTGCATGTGGATGCCCTCAGCCACACACTTCTACATACCAAGTATAGTTAAATTTATACAAAAATAGAACTTATCAACTCAGTACCTAAGTACAGTTAAACTTATACAAAAATATTAACTTAAACGAAATACGCTAATGTTTGACACATGAGACTTATCCCCTTAAATAAAGTTTAATAAATTAAACATTACAAAGACATTTTTAACTAGAGATAGTAAACATCCAAAATATTAAATTAAAGAAAACAAACATGAAACATATTCTCTTAAGTAAGGTTTCTGAAATAAACGTTACTAAGATATTTCTTAAAGTAGTTACGTAATAATAAACAAAATGAACATAATGTTCATATACAACATGGTTAACAACATTAGCAAAATGTTAGCAAAAACAGATAACAGGATGGGCTTTCCTGTGTTAGTCCTACGAACAAGTCTTGGCGTCGGTTAATTCTATATAGTATACCACAAACACAGAAAGAAAATTGATGACATAGCACCACTTGAAACATTCTCTCTAAAATAAAATATAAGTTTTACATACTTTTAAGTTTAGAATTTAAACATGAAGAATATTAAATATTCCTAAACAAACCCACAGTCATAGGTCTAATGCATACCCCAGGTACCGGCGGACGCTACTCTCCCAGGCCTTCCAAGAACTCTGGCCATGGCTTCATATAATCTGCAGATGTGGATGTCTTGTTAGGTCCTTCTCTAGACTCATCTATTTTACAGACATCATATCTATCGTTTCTTTTCACCTTAGTCATCATGTAAGGCCCTAAAAATTTCTCTTTTAACTTCAATCCGGTACCAAACTGTGTTCTTTTAATTGCAACTCTATCTCCTTCTTTATACTTATTACTTTCTTTCCTTTTTCTGTTAAAATTTTTAGAATTCTCTTCCTGTATTTTCCCAATATGTTCCTTGGCCACACGCCGCAAATTATCTCTTTCCTGCATATAGTTCTCTATCCTCTCTTGTTCCAACATCTCATAGAGCTCAATATCATCATTAGTTCTCATTTTTGTTCCCATCAGTAGCTCAAATGGTGACATACTGATGCTTCTCTGGAATGTGCTATTCAATGCGCGTTGCAATCTGCTGACGTGTCTATACCACTGTGACCGATCTGAAATACATAGTTTGGTAAGTATTGATATTATTACCCGATGTATCCTTTCGACTTGACCATTACTCCGTGGAACTCCAGTCGTAATCACCACATGCTGTATATTTTCAATCTCACAATATTCCTTAAAATCATTACTAGTGAACGACGTCCCTCTGTCCGTGATTATACGTGATGGGTTACCAAAGGTCTGTTGGTGGATCCGTAGTTTGTTCAAGGTCTCTGATGTGGTGGTACCTTTAGTAGGAAAAATCCATACAAATTTTGAAAATCCATCCACCACTGTTAGGATATGATTATACTGCTTCTTAGTCTGCGTTAAAGGTCCAATATGATCACAATGCAGAGAATGAAGAGGCAAATCATACTTATCAATAGAATTCAGAAATCCTTCCTGCCGCCCCTCTTTCCGCGTAGCTAGCAGACATGGTATACAAGTTACTAGAAATTCCTCTATCTTTTTATTTAAATTTTTAATATAATAATCTTTACCAATCAGATCCATCATCTTCTTCTTTGAAAAGTGCCCTCGTTCATGAACTCTTCTAAATATCTCAATCTCCATGCTTTTAGGAATAACTAATTGCCTTTCCATACCTTTATACAGTAATCCACTCTCCAAAATGTAGTCTTCATAAGGTTTTTCATGTAAAATCATCTTAATAGCTTTTAATCCTTCGTCCAGATCCTGTGCTCTCTTAATCTCGTCGTGTAAATTTACTACCACTCCAGTAAAAGGATTTCTACTTAGGGCATCAGTATGCTGCATTCTGCTACCAGGTCTATGCTCAATCTCATAATCATACTGATCAAGAAAAAGTACCCACCTTGCCACTCTTGGTGTTAAATCTCTCTTTTGTAGTGTCATTCTGAAGGCTTGACAATCTGTCACTATTTTAAATTTAATTCCAAACAAATAATGATGAAATTTTTTCACACCTGCTATTATCGCTAGAGCTTCCAACTCATAGCTGCTATACCTGCTCTCCGCCTCGGTCGTCCTTCTGCTCATATAATAAACTGGGTGCAACCCTCCATTCGGATGGCGTTGCATCAAAATCGCTGCATAGGCTATGCAGGATGCATCCGTATGAAGCTCTGTAGGAAATCTTGGATTAAATAAGATTAATACTGGACTACTCACCAACTTTTGCTTTAAATCATTGAAAGCAACTCTCTGTGCATCTTCAAAAACAAATCTAGCTTCTTTTTTCAACAAATCTGTTAACGGCTTGGCTATAATGGCAAAATTTGGAATATACTTCCTGAAATACGAGGTCAGGCCTACAAAACTATGAACCTGCTTGAAGGTTCTCGGCTCTGGATATCTCACGACAGCATCTATCTTGTCAGGCGAGGGTCGTACTTTACCATTTCCCACTATATGTCCTAGATACTCGACACTGTCACAGATTAGATTAGCTTTTTTCCAATTAATCTGTAAACCAAATTCAGAAGCCACTTTAAGAACGCTTTTTAATCGCTGAAAAGCCTGAAATTCATCTTCTGCATAAATGATTAAATCGTCGATAAAAGTTAACATGTAGCCTTGCCCTATAAGCTCTCTAAAAATAATTGAAATAAACCTAGTAAAATATTTAGGACACACAGATAAACCGAAGGGCGCTTTAAGAAATTCATATTGACCATGATGTGTCACGAATGCTGTATACTTTATGGAATCTTGGCTTACTCTCAGGTGGAAAAATCCATTTTTCAAGTCAAGGACACTAAACAATTTAGCATCTCTTAGCTTGTCTATCAAGTCTTCGATAATTGGCAAAGGATATTCGTCTTTAATCATCTTTTTGTTAATGTCTCGATAATCTACACACACTCTTGTCGTTCCGTCTTTTTTCTTCACCAAAACCACTGGGCTAGCATACTCCGAATAACTTACCCTAATAATATCGTCATTAAGCCATTCCTCCACCTGCTTTTCCACTATGTGTTGCTCCCTCAATGCCAGTCTTCTTGGCCTGTGCACCACCGGAATATCATCCTTGAGGACAATTTTTAATTCAATTGGGGCTTCCTTCGTCTTCACTGGTTGATAGCCCTCGACACATCTGATAACGTCTTCCTGTACCTGAGGACTGCAATTAGTACCTACAACAAAATTACATGTTGGCCCCACATTAAAATTAGACAGCCAATCTTCCCCTTTATTCAAGATATGAACTGACCCGTCATTGAACACTACAGTGTAATTCTTTAAGAAATCTTGACCTAAAATAATAAGATAGGGGATATTGCCTTTAGGCAGCACATGAAAAGTTATATCAAACCACCAGCCACTCAAGTACTCAGTGTTGGTAGCCACTCTGGACCCCACCAGAGCGGGTGTGACACCAATTCTGGTGCCGTACAACCTCGGGAAGCACAGTCCGCTGGGTTAAGCTCTCCCGGCACATGTCTCCATGTTATATCAATTCCGATATTTTGAATTTGGGAAACCCTGTTTCCAACAAAAACCTCCAAGGTATGTGGGGCCGCGCGCAACCATGCAAGCGCGACCTGGCTATCCGACCAGGCGAAGATGTCTCGTATCTCGACCGTGGCCGCCAGCTCACTGGCAACGTGATGCAACAATTTAGAGAGAAGGTGAGCTCCACTCAACTCAAGCTTGGGAATAGTCAGCCTAGTCCTGATGGGGGCGACCTTGCTCTTCCCTAACAAAAGCGAGACATTGACCCGGCCATCGGCGTCAACTGTCCGCATATAGACTGACGCGGCGTAGCCTCGCTCCGACGCGTCACAAAAGCCATGCAGGCTGGCTCGATATTTCCCGGGTGGCAATATTCGACGAGGCAAGGCAATCCGATTGACTTCCTTAATCGATGAAAACAACTCGAGCCAATCATCCAATGGAGAGCCAAACAGCGGCTCGTCCCACGAGACGCCCAAAGTCCAAAGTCTCTGAAGAAGACACTTCGCAGAGAATATCACTGGACTGATCCAACCGCTTGGATCAAACATACGAGCTATTACGGACAACACCGTTCTCTTAGTCCAGACTTTTGGTACTTCCAAGTCCACTTGGAATGTGAAAATATCGGTTAGCGGCTGGTACTGCATGCCCAGCACCGCTATCCTGTTGGGATCATCCACATCCTCAAACAGGTGAGGGTTCTGTTGGTGATCCTCCGGGATCCCTTCTAGAACTCTAGGCTCATTGGACAACCACTTACGTAGCTCGTAGCCACCTGTCTTCAATATTTCGATCAATTCATCCCGCAGTAGGAGGGCCTCCTCAATACTTTGGGCTCCGGTGCACACGTCATCAACATACAAGTCACGTGACAGCACGGAAGCCCCACGGGGAAAGCGGATCCGTTCCCGCTCTGCCAATTCAAGCAATGATCTGATGGCGATATAGGGACTAGATTTCAAACCATACGTGTTTGTGTTGAGTTCATACACCGTCACAGGATCCTCAGGGCGCTCACGCCAGAGTATCAACTGGAATCGCCTGTCCTCAGGATGTATGACTGTCTGGCGGAACATCATCCGGATGTCCGCACCAAAAACCACTTGATGTCTTCTAAAGTTCAAGATGATGTCAATTATGTCCCTATGCAATTTGGGACCCGAATGCAAACACAGATTCAACGAAACCCCGTTCGAAGTGGGTGCGGACCCATCGAAGACGGTCCTCAATTTGCCTGTTGAGGCCTTCACCACCGCGTGGTGGGGCAAAAAATAATGCTCAGTTGAGCTCCAATCAACTCGAGCCGGAGACATGTGACCCAAATCCTCGTACTCGCGCATAAATTCAATATATTTATCGCGAAGTACGTGGTCACGCTGCATGCGTCGCTCCATGGACAGCAGTCGTTTCTCCGCAAGCGCCCTACTTTGCCCTAGGCTAGGACGAGAGGCAACAAAAGGTAACCTAGTTACAAACCGACCGGAGGGCAACCTCTCCGTGGTTGATCGAAAGAAGGCTTCGCACTCAGCGTGTTCCGGATCCATCCTGGAACTCATAGGTGGCTCCTCCACCTCCCAAAACCTTTGCATGGTCTTGGCCAAGGACGCAGATGCGACGACCGGTGGCTCCTCCACGGTGCTATTATCAAACACAGGGCCCATCAGGGCAAAACCAAAAATCGTAGACACTGCCATCAGTGAAGACGAACCCAGAGCCTTCTGTGTACCCAACAAAATCCAACCCAATACGTCCGAGCCCAGGAGCAAGTCCACTGGGCCGGGATGAAAGACAAAGGGGTCGGCCAAATCCAGACCCGAAACCAAAGACAACACACCCGGCGGTATGTCTGTCGAGGGGTGCCAACCCGCAATGGTATCCATTACCATAGCCGAAGTCGTGATCCTCATTGTGGAGGACTTCAGCGAAGAAAAGGTGACAAGTGTCTGGCCCGTCAGACACTTCACTTGTATGCCACCAACTCCAAGAAGTGGCACAGGCGAGTCTTCCACGACTAAACCTAACTGGCGTGCCACTCGAGTGGTAACCAAACTGCTTTGAGCCCCTGAGTCCAACAGAGCTCTCAAATTAATGGCTTCCCCCACGACCCCATACGCGGACCACCGCGGTAGGGAGCAGAACCGTCCGCGGCTCTGTCCCAGCAAGGGAGCAAGCTAGTTACGGGCTCCCCACTCTCTCCAAACCAGGGGCGCGCCACTGACCCGGATAATATGGCGGGCGAGTGCACATCCCCATCTGAGGGGGGCATAACCCGCGGCCCGGCCATACATATGGTACGGCGGGTGGTACTCCAGCCGTGGGTACTCGTGCAGCGGCGGAGAAAACCGCTGCGGCTGCATGTGTTGGGCATTGGTAACCCGCGTGGAGGGGGTGTCCCCACTCTCACGTCCGGTCTAGGGCCCCCGCCCATGGGGGCCCTATCCGGGGCCTGGCCAGCTACATACTGGCCATGACCTTGGGGCGCGTGGTCCCGGTCCGCCAAGACCCGCGCAGGTACGCGACCCCCTCCCGAGGGGGGGTGCGACGAGCGAAGCCGCGTCCTCCGTCGGGTGGTGGAGGGCTTCGCGCAGGAGCGCCCCCGCCCATAGGGGACCCCTGCCTCAACAACCGGGGGCCATCCCCGTTCCGGTTCATGCAGAGCATCACGTGGTGCAGCCCACGGCATGCACTGCATGGTATGGCCCTGGGACAGTCACGTGCATAGTGACTGCCCAAACAGTAGAAGCAAAGTTCATGCCGCCTTGCCATGCGGCGCCGATCTTGTACTGGCAGCCTCTGCCAGTCCCTGCATTGCAGCAGGCTGTGGCCCATCCGGCCACATTGCAGGCAGTCCGCGTCCCCCGCGACTGCTGCCGTGTGTGCAACCCGCACACCAGCTCCACGCGGTGGCGGTTGCCGTCCCTGTTGGGGCTTACCTCTCCATGAGGGTTCCAAGGGCCTACGTTCAGGCGCTCTGGATGGCGCTGAGTCCGTCATGGTATTCTCAGCGGCCCGTGCCTCAAACTCCAAAAACTTCACCAAGTCAGTGAATGTTGGTAGGGTGGTGCTGTCCCGTTCCGCATTCTCGCGCTCAAATCGCGAGCGGATGTCATTGGGTAATTTGCCCAATACAATGTGCACCAGCAAAAAGGACCATTGGTCCACCGGCAGCCCCAGTGTGCGGAGCGCGTTACAGGCCACTGTAACGGGCGTGAGCAACTGCAGGCGCAACTGTGCCCTGTTGGCCACCTTGGGCAGGGCCATCAACTGTGCGGCGTGCGCATCCGCTAACAAACGTAAGTTTTGGTAGCGGGAGTTCAATAACTCCCAAGCCGTATCGTACTGGTCGTCCTCCACCCGGAGGTGCTGGATGAGCGACCGCGCTTCATCCTCAAGAGTGGAGAGGAGGTAGGCCATCTTCTGGGCCTTCGACAAATCCTGTCGTGCTACGACCAGGGACTCAAACATATTTTTATATGCTACCCACTCCTCCATCCTACCCCCAAAGTGGGACAGCTGAAGGGTGGGGAGCCGACCAGTAACCGCTGGTCCTTCCTGTCTAACAGGTGTGCGAGGGGCTGGTCCGCCAGCCTGTCTCGCCCTTATTGCGGTCACCGCCTCCGCGATATCATCGTGCAGACTCAGGATCTGGTCCATGTCCGCCATGTGACCTGCGTAGGCCTCCGGGGCAAGTTCGGCTTCGGTAAGCACCACCATGGCCGCTTCCGCGCTAATCAATCGTGAGTGGAGGTGATCCGCTCTTAGCAGTATGGCGCCCTCCCTGTCCTTCCGGGACAGGAGTCCTCCGGCCGTCACAAACCATCTCAATTCGTTGGCGAGTGTCGCCCTAGCATTGGAGGCCTTCGCCATCGCGTCAAGTCACAAACAAAAAATAACAAAAGGTAAATAAAAAACAACAAAATCAAGCAACTACACGAAGAACCGCGGTAGGTATGAGAATGGCACAAACCCGGAACGCACGGTACAAACCGCAAACAAATACAAAAAAGGTTACAAATATTCTTATACAAACAAACTAAGAAAAATCTAATAATTTTTACAAACAATTAATTATTTTTTTTACAAACGAACAAATAGAGGGTAGATAAACTACGCTCTGCTACCAGAAAATGTGCAGAGCAACTACGCTCTGCTGCCAGAAAATGTGGCAGAGAGAATCCGGACAAACGAAGCGGCGGGAAGAATTCTGTACCGGAACTTCACCGGGAAAAACCACCGGTAAAAATAAGTACCGGGAAAAAATCTCCACGCGGCACCACGTTTGCCCGACTAAAACCTAACTAACTTAACGCAGTCTGCTACCACCGTAGCTTATGAAGGGAGCTACAGGGCCCTATATGATAACCTATAAATTAACTACAATTGAACACTTACCAAATTAAATCTTCTTTCTCTTCGGATCCAAACTTGAGTGTCTTCGGGAAGGGGGAATTCCTAATCACCCTACCTAACCCTTGAGATCTCAATTCCCCAGAACAACTAAATAGATTTCTTCCCGTAGTTTCACTCGGGAACAGCCAGATGTGAACAGCCAGCCACGTTTCACCTCTCACAAGAAAAAGTCACAATAACAGAGTTTTTCACAAACACAAATTCAATAGTTATTTAACAAACAGGAAATTCACAATTATCACTCAAACTAAACAACAAGCAAAAGACGCGAGACCGCTCCGCGTATTAAAATCAAACCGATATCGCCCTGGACAATGCAATGGCGGACCACACGCGACGCCATCCACGCTAGCAGTGTGAGAACCCCAAAACGCCTGGCGGCGATAACAGGAAACGCCTGCGTTTAGTTTTACCCAATATATTACAAACACTTCTTATTGTCTAAAGTTACAGGTATGCTACATCTACCGAGAGATTTTACCGTACATTGTCCAAGTCCAGTTAACGAAAAGTCTTCAATTTCGCATTTAGTACGCATTTGCAAATGTTCATAGCAACTTTCATCAATTAAACTGACATCACTGCCCGTATCAGCCAACGCATTAACGCTAAATTCGTGAAATAATAACATTTTAATTATCGGCTTCCCTAGAAAACGCTTGTTTACATTTGCCGAATGACACCGGCTGTCATGCACATCACTGTCACTTTCACTTTCGATCGCCATGTTGAATTCATTCGTTCCGAATGAAGCGCTGCCAACCTCGCCGCTGTCGCACTCCGCTCCGAACATCGCGCGCTTCCCTGTCACCGTATCGCCCTGACGTTGGTACCTCCGTTCGTCGCCGCTCGGATGACTCCGGCTGTCTTCGGATTTACGAGCTTCCGGCACGAACGAGTATTGCCGATTCCGCCCGAAGCGATCCCGATCGACTCCTGCACCCTCGTGTCGTCGAAATGGAGATGCGCCGCCATTTTTCTCATTACAATGTGAAGCAATATGACCAAAACTATTGCACTTGAAACACTTTAAGCCTTCTTTTTTCCGCGGGCATTCCGATGAGCGATGATTCTTTTCTCCACAGTTATAACAGCGTACCTCTTTGCTTTGATGAATTTGAGATTGCGACGTAGACGACTTCACTTTAGATTTAACAGTTTCGTAAATCTTTAACTTTTCCTTTAAATCGACGTATGTCGTCACACCATATAGTATGATTTTGTTCATTTCGCTATCCGGAAGACCGTCCACTATGTACTTTATAGCGACATAATCAGGCATTTTTCCTCTCTTGCCTAATTCCTTCATGATGAGCATGTAATCCAGATAAGATTCGTTATGTTTTTTCTTCCGGGTGGACATCATTTCGTGAATTGTTTTTTGATCAATCGTATCTGGAAACTCTTTTAGTATGGCAGCTTTGAGATCTGCCCATGACTTGAACGGGCGCTCGCTTTTGAGCCACAAAGCAGCGGTACCCGACAGTGATCTTCGTGCTAACACTAGACTTTGCAGAGGCGTCCAATTAAAGATTTCGACATGGTCATCAATGTCCTGCGCCCATCTTGCGCAAGGATAAGTTTTGTCCTGGCCGCTAAATTTCGGGATAGTGTCCTCCGCGAACTGCAGCAGATGACGCGCCAGGAGGTCACTACTTTCTTTTGCAGAAGCTGCGCCTGCACCGTCTTCATCTCTTGGCATCTTGGTATTCCGAAAATATCACAACCTATAAAACCACGTGCCGCGTCGTGCGTCGTATCGTCTTTCTTCTTTCTTTGGCGTATCCCGGACGAGCCCCCAATCTGTGGTGATATTTTCTAAATGAAATGCTCGTGGTTCCAAAACTTCTTTTATTTTCTATCTTCGTTACAACTCAGCAAATCTATTCTATCGTCTTTAAAATTATTACACGTCTTTCTTTCGTCTTAACACAATCCTCCATCTTCTCATACTCTCCTCTCTCTCTCTCTAACTAACTAACTCATCCCTTTCTTACTGTCACTTCTTCCGTCTCTTTCATACACAATATTACACTAGCTTTCTATCTCTCTCACTCAATGTTGCCACCCCACATAAATATAGTTACTTATATGTATTATACTATTATAGACAGCTACAATGGTAAACAACGCTAATACAGTGGCTACAATTAAGTTAGATAGAAAAATATAAAATATAATTTACAGTAGTGTTTCATATATAATACACCACATCAGATGAAATCTGCATTGTAAAATGTATGTATGTACGTTAAGCAAAAATGATAGGAAACCAGAAAAAGTAAAATAACAAAAAGTCAAATAAAAGAATATTGTATATAAAAAAATCACAAAAAGATGTAGTTAAAAGCTAGATATTATACATCCGGTTTTAGTAGTTGTTCGGTTGTGTCGTAGGTTAGGGTCTTAAGAGTATTTTTCATAGATGATTTGAGTGATGTCCTGCACATTTTGTATATTTGAAGTCGGTCATTAAAGTATCTATAGAGATATGGTCCAGAGTAATAAGTTTGGCGGCGAGTGAGGACAAGTTTACAGGTTGGGACGAAAGTGCGGGGAC
Source organism: Ephestia elutella (assembly GCA_018467065.1). NCBI lineage: Eukaryota > Metazoa > Arthropoda > Insecta > Lepidoptera > Pyralidae > Ephestia > Ephestia elutella. Next base: position 513,849 of record CM031590.1, read on the forward strand.
GTCTTTTGTTTTGAGGAACAAGTGTTATGTCGATTTTTTTATGGTGGCGAAGGACAGAATTAAGTATAAATAGTTGTCGGACTGTGAGTAAGCCAGATTCCTTGTAAAGTTTATCAGTCGGGTACAACCTGGGTTTACGTAACATGACCTTGATGACGGCCCTTTGAGCCCTTTCTAGTTCAAGTAAGTGAGTGGTAGCAGCCCCACCCCAAACTGGAATACAATAGGTCAAGAGCGATTCACACAGGGCGTGATAAATTCTGACAACAAGTTTTGAGTCCGCAGACTCTCTAAGATTTTTAAAAATGAACAGTAGTTTACGAACTCTTTTGCTAAGCGATGAAATGTGCGGTTCCCAGTTAAAGTTTTGGTCAATTATTATACCTAGGTATTTATGGGCATCTGTTAAGGCTAAGTTAGGGCAATTACAATTGCGGTTCAAGTTGTCGTCATTGTTACAATTGTCTGAGTGAATTTTAAGGCAGAATTGATCAGGTGGTTTAGTAGCAGCGCATGTTCTGAAACAAATAAATTTAGTTTTTGATACGTTGATGGTGAGGAGATTATTGTCAAGCCATGCCGCAACCTTTTTGAGACCACTTTCGGCATATTCCTGGACCTGTGACCATGATCTTCCTCTAAAAATAAGGGCGGTGTCATCGGCAAATGCTAAGATGTTACCATTGTCAATGTTCAATTTACAGAGGGTATTTACATATACGAGGAAAAGAGTAGGTCCAAGTGTGCTACCCTGTGGTATGCCATATGTAATGGGCAGGCTAGTACTGAAGGAATTAGAAACTTTGACGACTTGAGATCGATTGGACAGGTAATCATCAAACCAATCAAGAGCAGTACCCCTGACACCCAGGTCCTGTAGTTTACGTATGAGTAGCGGAATGGACACGGTGTCGAAGGCTTTTCAAGTCGAGAAAAACAGCCAGGCATCTTTCTCCTTGGTCTAGCGATTTTGAGACAAGTTCAGACAGAGCAACAACGGCATCTTCTGTATTTCTACCAGATCTAAAGCCGTACTGGTTATCCGCTAATAGTCCCTTGTTCTCTAAGAAGCTAGTAAGCCGAATATTGACAACTTTCTCTAAGATTTTGCCGATAGTGCTGAGCAAAGAGATAGGCCGATAATTCGACACCGAGTCCTCCCCACCATCTTTGTATACTGGGATTACAACAGCATTTTTAAATATAGTAGGAAATAATCCAACTGACATACTTAAGTTGCACAGGTGGGCTATCATAATACATAAAATATTATGAGAGTGTTTAAGTATAATTGTTGGAATCAAATCAACACCGGGCGCACTATTACTTCGAAGGCCTCGAATGATTCTATCGATTTCGACAAAGTCAGTCGGGGACATAAACAAGGAATAAGTACTTTCGGAAGTATTATATTTGGATTTGGATGTTAACTCGATTTCAGTGACATTTAATTTATTTAATATGTCGGCCGCAAGATCACCGCCAACTGAAGTAAAATAATTATTAACAAGATTAAGTGAATCTTCTTTAGATGGTAACAAACTTAACAATGCATCAGCTTGAGAACGATTATTCGTAATATTGCAAAGTTCCTTTACTGTATCCCAAGTTCCCTTATTGTTTTTAAAGTATTGGTTGAATTTGTTTCTATAATAGTCAGTTTTTACAGCTTTAGCCGTATCGTTACAAACATTACGATATTGAATATATACCTTTTTTATGTCAACATTGTCTGGATTTTTTAACTAGTAGATGCAAACGATCCCGTTTCCGAAAGCATTTGACTAGTCCCAACGTAATCCATGGTTTTAGGGGTCGTTTTCTTTTATTGAAAGTTAAAGTATTTGTGTTGTGAACTATGAGATCTTGCAGGGTTTTAATTAGTAAATTTGCTGCTATATTGGGGTCATCTGTTTCCAAGAATGAAGTCCAATCCCAATTCTTTATATCCTCTTCTAGAGATTGATAATTAATTTTTGTTCTCGTCAGTTTTGTGGTTATTTCAGCGTGGGGTGCTAGGGATGAATTAATAGATAAAAAGATAGGATAGTGGTCTGTGATATCTGAAACCAATACATAACTTTTAAAAGATCCTGTCAATTTACACATAAAGTGATCCATACAGGTTTTGGTATGTGTAGGTAAGTTAATAGTGTTTTGCAGTCCATGGGATCCAACAATCTCCAGGTAATCTCGAACGTTGGAGCAGGATGTGTTTAGAGTGTCAATATTTATGTCACCTGTAATAACAATATTTCTCGATTTAGTAGTTGTTAAAAGTGTGTCTAGTGAGTCAAGGAAGGCAGTGGGATTATTAAAACAGTAGGGACGGTAAATGCCAAAAACAGTCATATTGCCAATTTGTGCTGACAGACAGTTAGCTTCTTTAAGATTCATTTCCCTAACAGTAGCTTTGACAGAATTATTAATATACATAAACACGCCATCATTTTGATTATAACTTTTTTTAGTGTAATAAACAGAGAAACCGTCTATTGTCGGGGGGACAGTGTCTTCGTCGCACCAACATTCCGAGAGAACAATCATATGAATTTTAGCGCAAAGTCTAGTGACATAAATTAAGAAACTATCAAGATTTTTATTAACACTTCTTATATTCATTGATATTATATTAAATCGATTTTGATTGTCAGTCGATAGATGAACAAGATCTGCCCCAAGTTGTTTAGGGTCGTCTATGAGTTTACAAGAAGTAGAACAAGATTGGTCAATTTCGTCAAAAAAATGCCTACTATCCATTTTTAAGAACAAAGGTAAGTTTAGCAACTAATAAGAGAAGTTTAACTATAATGAAGTAATTGAGCTTGGTGTCAATATTATTGTTGTGTTTAAATAACTCAGAAATATAGACATTCAGCAGTATGGCACTTAGTGCAACTGGAGCAGAAACATACATTTTATATAATAATAGGCGTATAGGATTTATACATGGAGTATTATTAGCAAAGCATACATAATACCGTACACGTTCATTTACGTAATAAGTAACAGGCGTTATCACATACATATTTTTTTAACAATAAATAAATGACAAACAACCTTAGAAAAACAGCTAGTCATTTAGTTCTCAACTGTTGAAGTTGGGCTTCGCTTTTCACTAGTATATAGGGTTCACCCTGTTTTTTACGAAGGTAAACGAGTCCATTTGAGGTCCAGCAATAGTCATAACCCATTGTTTTGCGGAATTCGCGTGCCAGGAAGTGCAGCCTGGAAGCCTGGGGAGTAAGGTGTTCTGAGAGGTATATTTCCAATTTCGGGCCCTCAATGCCCAAGTGGGAAGAGTTTAATTGTTCGGTTTTATACCTAATAGAGGAAGATTTATGGCTTTTAGCTGCAGTAAGTACGTTTCCTTTCACTAGCGTTGAGGAGAATTCAACAACAATTGTTGAGCTGGTTTGGTCTGGCCGCGCAGGCATTCTGAATACATCACGCACCTCGGAGGCCCCCGTGCTAACTCCTAATATAGTTGACAGGTTATTCACCATATCAAAGAGCCTTTCCTTCGTTTCCGCCTTCTGTCTAGGAGCATTTCTTATTTGGATGCATGTCTTACGTGAAGCCCTCTCCAGCATGTCGCATTTTGCATCCAAGTTAAACAACTGCGAAGAAAGTTGATTACGGTCTTCCTCCATTCGGTTTATTGTGAGTTGTAAATCTTGAACTTTGGTAGTAACAAATTCTATAGATTTTACTATGTCAAGATTTTTCTTGTGAGTCGTGTCATTTTGGGTAATGATCTCAGATATACGCTTTTCAAGCACATCCATGCGCGCGTTTTGTTGCGATTGCAAGCTAGAAGTCATTTCACGCAACTCCTCCCTTATTATTGTGCGAATGTCCAACGTCTCAGACACCAATGACTCATCCGCAACGCGCCGCCGCTTATTATCACGTTGTGTGATGTTTACAAGATCTTCTAAGGGCGCAGAGAACTGGGCCGCTTTGTTTACATCAGAATCTGACATACTAAGTGATTTATTCATTGTCAGGGATTAACGTGTCAGTTCTTATAGTATTATTTATGCAGGATATAAATAAACCCCTTTGGATAAATAGTTTTAATAGAAGCGAGTACCTGGTAATAGCGGTATATCTTGATAGGCTACGATCCGTTCGTAGCAGAGTACCTGTCGTAGGCGTTTCGTAGACAGTGCGTCAGAGTATCGTAGCAGCTCGTAGCAAAGGCGCGAGGCGGCGACAATCGGGCACCTACGCCAGCTGTCGTAACTCGACGTGTAGCAGAGGGAGACAAAAATAGCAACCGTCTCTTATCGCAGCGGAGGTGAGGCAGGTCCCCTCACTATGCACAGCCGATACGATGATGATCCGTGGAGGGATTTATTTAATTGATATTAGCGATAACGCATAGGATATTCACACTTATGATTCACTGCCTAATTAACGAAATTGCTTGCACTTGTAACAATATTTTAGAGCGAAATTTAGCGACACGTCCACCTATAAGCAAGTCCACGGGCGAAGAGGAAATACAGACACTAAATAATGGCCTTATCGACGCGATTGAAAATGCAGAGAAAAGAAATTCTATTTTGCAAGCTCCTATTTAGTTTCTCTCGTCCCGTCTGTTTATAATCAAATTTTGCGAGTTAAATCTGACCCACTTGTTCTTGATTGAGCTGATATTTTGCATCTTTCTGTATCGTCGTATATTCCTCATGGCTGAGGGTCGTGGTCATTACGTGGGTTGAAACACACACACCCGCGCTGAGAGTCGAACCCAGGGCTTTTTAATGGAGGATGGACGTGGTGACCACACAACGGAGGTCGTCGTAAGAATATATAAAGAGTCTTTTCGTAAATAATCCTAATCCTAACTAATATTATAAATCTGAAAGTGAATTTGTTTGCTTATTTATTTGTTTGTTTAATTGTTACCTCTTCACGCTTCATCTACTGAACCAATCTTCCTGAAATTTCGCATACACATAGTTGGAAATACTGAGAAAGACATAGGGTACCTTTCATCCCTGGAAAAAACACTGTTCCCGTGGAAAATTCACGCAATTCGGGTAAAAGCTAGTCCAAAATACAATTAAGTACAATTGATACAAAATTGTTCTTAAATGTATTTTCAAAAATGTCGCTGCGCTAAAGACACAACGCTCGATATTTCTGAAAAATCGTAACACTATGTCGTAAAATAAACACAGCAATTCTCCGGTGCCACAGTGTCACGAGTAATAGCCAGTGCATTAGTTACACCGGATTGCGATGTTGGCACACTGGACATTTATGTTACTCAGTGGACGTACATGACTCCGTTCATATTAATGTATCATCATAACATATTATAAAACAAAGTCCCCCGCGGCGTCTGTCTGTCTGTCTGTCTGTCTGTCTGTCTGTCTGTTCGCGATAAACTCAAAAACTACTGAACGGATTTTCATGCGGTTTTCACTAATAGATAGGGTGATTCATGAGGAAGGTTTTAGTGTATAATTTGTTTAGGTTTTGTGTATATTAGTTGAAATATGACGATAATTGTTAAGGAAGTCGGAAAAAAATTTGCCTCCCGGCAGGTTTCATCGAAAACGCTGTCCAATCCCTCAGAGATGTATCAAAATCATGTATGGAGGAATTGTGTATCTATAATAGATCTACAAAAAAGTCCGCGATAGCATATATCTAGCTTTTATATTTCAGCCACAATAACTACTTTTATGTTTTAAAAATAATTTAAATCGTTAGGTGTTTTTTAACTGGTGATATTAACAACATAACATATTATAAAACAAAGTCCCCCGCGGCGTCTGTCTGTCTGTCTGTCTGTCTGTCTGTCTGTCTGTTCGCGATAAACTCAAAAACTACTGAACGGATTTTCATGCGGTTTTCACTAATAGATAGGGTGATTCATGAGGAAGGTTTTAGTGTATAATTTGTTTAGGTTTTGTGTATATTAGTTGAAATATGACGATAATTGTTAAGGAAGTCGGAAAAAAATTTGCCTCCCGGCAGGTTTCATCGAAAACGCTGTCCAATCCCTCAGAGATGTATCAAAATCATGTATGGAGGAATTGTGTATCTATAATAGGTCTACAAAAAAGTCCGCGATAGCATATATCTAGCTTTTATATTTCAGCCACAATAACTACTTTTATGTTTTAAAAATAATTTAAATCGTTAGGTGTTTTTTAACTGGTGATATTAACAACAATTTATTAATCCTTATAAAATTAAACAAGTCTATCGTCACAAGTACTTAATATATTTAATATTTGCTTTTTACTGCATGTAATTTGGATCAATAGTTTCCGAAATACTACGAGTTATCTAAAGACCGGCAATGCGACGCGAAACCACCTTTTGTGCACCTAGCGAAGACTCAAGGCGCAGTATAGGTACATACTGAGCGGGCGCGTTTTCATGTTTTAATCAGTATCTATTTTAGGAGGATGTAGGATTGTAGGTATTAAGGCGTTAGATTCCCTTTATTCTTTTGTTTTTGCGGGCAAAGCATGACGCGGCCACCCCGCACCCCCGCTGTATAATCACGCGCTCTCAGAGACAACGCCAATACACCCGAGCGCTCGAGTAATCAACATTTTATCAACAGTAAAAATAGTAGGTATGTCTGTAGGTACAGTGAATATATATTAAACAAAAAAAAAATTGTGTGATGAAGAAATACTGAGAGAACATAATTTTAAGAATTTTATCAGTTTTTTTGTCTTTGTTTGTATGTTTGTTTATTTATTTTAACATGCTAATCATTAGAACTACTGAATTAATTTGAATGAAACTTTTTATAAGGTACTAGCTGTTGCCCGCGACTTCGTCCGCGTAACTCATGCCTTGACTTCATTAACTTTTTTTTAAATGAACCGATTTTGATGAAACAAACTGTAAATGTTTTGCTGAAACAAAGCAATTGGTGAAAATTTTAAGTAAATCGGTTCAGTGCTTTCGGAGATTAGCGTGATCATACATACAGACAGACAGAAAAAATAATTTTTTTATTCTTTTTTTTTCTTCTTTCTTTTATTCTTTTTAAGTGTCCCTCTATCCATTTCAGTCAAAGTACTAAATGTACAGACAAAATATTTTTACTGTTTTATTATATGTATATAGATGTTTTATTATACCTATGTATAGATAAATGATTTTGTAAATACAAAACTGACTTTCAATGGTAAGTAGATACCATTAAGATTTTTTTTTCTTTATTAATGAGAAAGTGAGTTTGTTTGTTTATTTGTTCGTTTGTCTGTTACCTCTTCACTAATTTACACACACACATACACATAGTTAGAGGTACTGAGAAGGACATAGGGTACCTTTCATCCCGGGAAAAAGCACTGTTCTCATGGGAAATTCACGCGGGCGAAGCCGCGGGCAAAAGCTAGTTAGAAAATACATTTGTGCATAAAAATTTCTTCCTTTATCCTTATTTCTCATGACTAAGGATCGGGATGTTTATGTGGAATGAAACACTCATAACGACTATTTTGATAATTTTAATGGAATAATTTGCCACAGCGATCTCCATTTCACACGCGAACTAAGTCGCGGGCACTAGCTAATAAAAATATTATCTTATATACGATTCACTAATATTTCACAAAAAAACCTTTCACAAATGATCATAAAATATCGCATTCTACTAACCTATCATTTTAAAAATGGTAGTATGACACATAAAAATTTTACAAATCATTTTCACTATAATTGGATTACATGTACATACATACCCACATCGAAGGAGGACACCATCCATCCTTGGGGAGGCCTTTGTCCAGCAGTGGACGTCTTTCGGCTGAGAGAGGGAGGGGAGGGGACATACCCACATAAATATTGTCACCCCTTTTTTCCCGTGGGGGTAGGCAGAGACTACTATAGGTAGGATTACTAAAATAGGTATCAATAAACTGTCAGCTACACCACTATTTTAGCGCCACCTAGTGTGCGCTAACGCTTTGCCCCACTCGGCAGCGGCAGCGAGGCGTGGTGAACGAAACGACCAACCAAACAAAGACGGCACTTTGTTACGAGCAGCGGAACGCGACGGTCGCAAGGATGCGCATCCCCAGATATTTTTGTGGTTTCATTGCTAATATCACATTAATTGGGCAAATTTAGATAAATATTTAAATAATAATATTATTTATTTATTTCACCTGTAGTTTACAAAACTTTTATTTCACCAAAATAATCTCTTGACAGAGTCATGGTTTTACAAATAAGGTCACAGCTAAAATAGTTTTTTTTACAATGGTATGAAATGCTAGTCCCCCGATTCTTAAAAATAAATGGCCAAGTGCGAATCAAACTCCCGCAGCGAGGGTTTCGTCTATGCAAAGCATCTCACATTATAGCTCTAACTGAAAGACCAACTAGTTTCAAAAAGAAACTTTGCAGTTTTGATCCCTACATATATATTGATAGAAGTTTTAGACTTCTAACAATATTTTTACAGTTTTCAGATTTATTGCTGTACAAGTACTATAAGACCTTTTTGGTTACCAAATTTCATAATTTTAGGTCAACGGGAAGTACGATAGGTTTTAGTTGCCTTCTGAATTTGCATAATTTGCGAAAATTTGCTATAATTATTCACGTTTATATTTGTTGATTGAGTCGACATATAAATTTGATTATTTTACAGCTGAAACAGACCATAAACCCAATTAGAGTTGAAAATGACCAAAGTGACTGAATTTGACTGACAAAATCGGTCATTTATGGTCATTTTCATCGCAAGTGTTTTCACCGATTGCAAAGGAAGGGTCAGGTTTTTCACGCGTATTCTGTAGGTTTTTTCCGCGGCTTTGCCGGTTGATATTTGAGATAAAAGAATCTATTAGTCTCATATATATGTACCTTAACAATTGAATTTAATAAAAGAAGTAAAAAAATAAATAACAAAATTTGACAACAGTTGATCGGTCATTTATCGTTTTAAACTTTTTTTAATTATGACCGGTCAGATTCGGTCATTTTACATCTCTAACCCAAGTATTAGATATATAAATTTCAATTATATACTTTCATGAGTTCCTGAGTAAAATAATCTTGACAGACGGACGGATACGTGATCTTGTAAAGGTATCGTTTTTGCCTTTTGAGGTAAGGAACCCTAAACACACGACTGAAGAGAATACCAAATACTACTAAATTTAAGTCTTGGCAACGTATCCAGTGTAAAAAATAATACAATAATCATTTAGGTATAAGATAATGTGTTTGTAAAATCGTATATTTAACAACTGTGTAGTATTAAAGTCTGTTTTAAAAATATAATTTTCGAATCGTATTTTATGAAATGACTGTGCAACAATATTTTCATACTAATGTGAATAAAATGCTATCAGAGTTTGGGCTAATGTCATTTTGACTTTTTATACGATGTGCAAAAAATATTTCGGAGAAAATTAATAAAAAATTTTTACCAATTATTCTTTATAGTATTTTGTTTTCTATCAAATTAATTAAATAAAAAGAAGTTATACACATATATACATACACATACACGAACATATTTTTTAACTAAAGAAATAGATTATTCAAACGGTGTGTAAATGCCACCAACCAACGCACCATGATCAAAGTTGAGTAATTTAGACATTCTTTATATCAGAAAAAACTTACTTCGTTTTTACCGGATTGGTTGGTTTGTTGAAGATAGATAAAATAAAAATAATATTTTTATTGCATCTATTTTTTTCTGCAGACCATACTTGCGTCTATGAGACCGAGTGACATGTTTTCTTAGTTTATTAAATTTGTACATTGATTATCAAATTACTTATAAAATTACTGATTATACATATTTAATAGGTATCTAAAAACTAGCTTTAGCCCGCGGCTTCGCCCGCGTAATTTGTTTTAGGATTTGTACTTACTGCTGCGGCGCAGCGATTCGAATTGGATCTTGATCACCGATCATACCTGACGTCATTTCTTGTGGTCTTGTTTAGGATTTTCTAGTTTTCGTTTGTAGTCACGAACTATTCCTATATCAGAACTGACAAATCACACAAATTGAGTTAGCCCCCAAAGTTAGTTCGAGGCTTGTGTTTATGGGATACTAATTCAACGATACTATATTTTATAACAAAGCTTTTACCCGCGGTTTCGTCCGCGTGTTTTTCCCACAAGGACCTTGCTTTTTCCCGGGATGAAATGTACGTACCCTATGTCCTTCTCACTACTTCTATGTGTATGCGAAATTTCAGGAAAATTGGTTCAGTAGATAAAGCGTGAAGATGTAACAAACAAATAAATGAATAAGCAAATATATATTTGTTAGAATTGCGATAGTTAGGATACATAATATAGATAAACATTCAAGACCCAGGCCAATCTGAAAAAGATCATTTTCTATCTTGACCCGACCGGGGATCGATCCCTGGACCTCCGGTGTACGGTGTCCGGTGTACTAGTACAGCGTGATGGCCGTTGGGCCACGGAGGTCGTCAAATGGAGGAAAATTATTTCTATGGATATGTATGGATATATTTTTTGACTTTCTGTAATGCTCTCAAAATAATAAAATTGCCTTTAAATAAAATCAAATTTATATCAATTTACATCTACAACAAATTCCTTATCTAATAGTGAAACTGGCATAAAAATCCATAGCGTGGTTTAGGAGGAGTACAAGTTTAACAGACGGAGGTGAAGTGACTTTCATTTATTCTTGTAATGTACACAAGCACAGGTACAGCCGGCCTATTACTGTATGTTTTTCTCTACGCTACATGGTAAACAAAGCGGCAGGAATATTGACAGATGCGGAAACGAGCGACACAACCTCCTCGTTTGAAAGCCAGTGGCAGACTGCCGCCCGTCGCCCGCACAGAGCCCCGCTATGAAAAATGGGCGAATGATTTTTGTTTTATAAACATTAGTATGAAAAATGTTGCTCGATTTGAATGAAAATCTAAGCGATTGAAGTATAATAAATGGTGTCTCTTTTGATGTAAAAATTTTCCCGAACGTCATTGCCATTTCGGAACAGTAAGGAAATTATAAAAATGCATGTCTTTCCGTTTTTATTTTTTTTCATATAGTAGTTTTTATCTTACAATAAAAATAATCTAAGCAAATGTTCTTAAAGAGTTGATAGTACACATATATTTTTTTCAGATTTTTCTGGCTAAGCACAGCCGAGCTTTAGTCCTTACAAAAACACCATTTCACAGAACAACGGCAATTCAAACGCCTTAACGTAAATATCATTAAAAAAACCAGCCAAGTGCGAGTCAAACTCGCGCACCGAGGGTTCCGTACACGCAAATCAAGTTTCAAAAACAAAATTAACTTTGCAGTTCGCTCCCTAGGATTCATACTGCATCGAGCGCAAAAATAAGTTTGTAATACTTTTTTTTTAACTTCCAACAACATATTTACAACTTTCAGATTTATTCCTGTACAAGTACTGTTACACCTTGCTTTTTGACAAACTTTTTTTTAAACTTCCATCAACATATTTACAACTTTCAGATTGATTCCTGTGTATGTACTGTTAGATCTTGCTTTTTGACAAATTTCATAATTTTAGGTCGGTACGGTAGGTTACGGGAGTAGGTTTTGATTGCTGTCTGAAATCGCAAAATATACGAAAATTCGCTACGTTTACGGTACCTACCTAATATCTCTTGATCGCGTTGACGTATAATTTTGATAATTTTTTGCTGAAAGAGACCATTGATCCGAGTATTCGATACCTATTAATTTCAAAAAATCGCAACATTTACGGTAATAACTCCTGATCGCGTTGATTATTTTTTTGCTCAAAGTGACCGTGGATCCGAATATTCGATATTAATTTTAATTTGATATCTTTAAGCGTTCCTGAGAAAAAAAGTTTGACAGACAGACGGACAACAAAGTGATCTTATCAGGGTTCCGTTTTTGCCTTATGAGGTACGGAACCCTAAAAACAAATATATTGTGCACCCGAGCGAAGCCGGGGCGGGCCGCTAGTTAAACTATATTTTGTTGATTATTTTTATGTATTTTTTTTTTTGTTGAAAAGTTAACCTTACAATGTTGTCATGACTATGGTATGACAAATTTTTAATTTAATTTTAAAACGTAACAATTACCCCGTGTGGACTGGAGGTATTTTTATTTCTTTGGTCTAATCCATTACGTATGTAATCTTATTTGTACTAACGATGTGATTTTGCTGTTTTGCGTGAAAGAGAAACAAACGTAGGTACATTATCATAAACTTACACCTTTATAATATTAAGAATTAGGTAGTAGTAGATTGCGGACCTCCTTAAAAAGGGAGATATTAGGAGCACCCATATCCAGAGAGCATGTATGAAGAGAGTGATGAATGTAGAGGAAGCGAGAGAGATCTGTAAGGATCGTAACAAGTGGAAATCGCTAGTCTCTGCCTACCCCCACGGTAAAAAGGCGTAAGTATATGTATGTATGTGGGAAGTAGATTATTATATGGATTGGTTAAATTTCATCAAAATCGGCTCAGTTGTTAAGGCGTGATTGAGTAAAATACATTTTCTCACATTTGTAACATTATATTAATAAGATAAAGTCGACCGCACGGACTAGTCCTACAGGTCGCCTCCAGGGACGGATTTAGCATGATCCTTATGGCTTAAATCGCGCCCAAAAACAATTATTCCATAACAATCATATATAACCCCCAAACCCACTTCATCCCAAGACGTAATGTGTTAAGTCTTAACCCTTCCTAAGCGCTAAGGGTCACACCGCACGATAATTTCAATTTAACTCATGTGGGGCCTTAAAAGCTTCCTAAATTGTTTGAGACGGGTGGGGGGAAGGGGGCATGTTAGGATGTTTGAAGCTAATGCAATTAAGGCGGAGACGCGCTGGGTCGTCTTGAGAGGTGATTGAGGTCGAAATCTGGTTTGGGACCGTTATTTGTTTACACGTAATTTAGTTTCGGTTACATAGAAAATTTTGGAATTTTACCTATTTGGATGTGTACAAGTAGTTTGCAATACAATTACAATCAGACTAATTTGCCCAGCAGGGATAACGTAGATTAATTTTAAATTAAAGTAGGCAGACATGCAGAGTATGCGGACCGCCTGATGAAAAGTAGCAAAGGGTATGACGCACGCATTTATTTAAATCTTAAAAAAAGTTTTATTATGTATTTTTGATTCATTAGTTACACTAAGCCATTGCTTAATGTTAAATTACAAGATGGCTATTTTTCTTTAGGCATATTTTTGTATTCTTTAGATTTTTGGTTTGTTATCACTTACTTTTACACAAGATAAAAAAAAAATCGCCAAAAAATATTACACGCGTTTCAATTTTACCTTAAACACGTCAGAATGGGGCGCGGGTCTAAATAATTCGCGTCGCAGACATAAGATAAACGTCATTTAATTATGTCTGAAATTAGCGCGACCCGTACAAAGCCGGCCCTGGCCGGTCGGGACATTAGGGTCATTCTGCGATTGAATGCCAATTTTTTATCACTATAATTTTTGCATCCATGCTTGTCTGGGGACGAAGAAAAACGCCAGCTACTTCTCTTTCCGCACAGGTTGTAGGTTTTTAACTGGGGACTCTTGCCATAGGCGATGGGTTAGCAACCTGTCACTATATCTGAATCTCCATACTACCAATATTCAGCTAAGCGTATTCTTTGAGTCTCACTACTCTTGGCTCTGTCTACCCCGTAAGGGATAAAGACTTCATACTGTACCTGTACTATCTAAGTTTCAGTCCTCATGGGTGTTTGTTACAATAAGTCATTGTATTCTGAAATAACAATATAAGGTGCTTTTATCTCACAAAATTAGCCCCGTTGTGCAGCTCGTTTAATATAAGTATTAATAAAGTTTTCCTACAAGTTTTTATTACTCAATTAAATTTTAACGGCTGAATGGAAGTGATTTAAATTTTAAATCTATATCGAAAAGTCAAAGAGTTCTTTCAAACAATAAAACTAAAACCAATAACGATATCATAGCGCGATTAGCATATACCCATTTAGATGTCGAATGTTTGATTTTTCTTTACGCAAAAACTACTATGACGGATTTAAAAAAAATAGTGCTCACTTTCCAGCTTCATGTTATATACTCCCATTACATCCATTTTCTCCCTTTTCTCTTCCAACTTCATCACAGATTGCAGGAAGGCGAAGGAATAATGTTACACATCAAAAATTAATAGATATTTACAGCTTATTTCGTTCCAATAGGGAATATTACTGAGATGTTTTCACGTCAGTAGCCACCGTAGCATAAGAGGTAAATATAGTATTTTGACATTGACAATGACAGATCTTTTAAAGCATAACTTAAACAGCATAGCAACGGATGGTTTGTTTACTGTACGTGCTAGTGCTGCCATTTACAGCGAGCTTTGCATATTATTGAATTTAAATATACTTAAATTAATTACAGAATCGCCCGCCAGGGTCGACACAGATTCTTCTCGGAGATACATGGTCGGACACAGGGTGTTCCGGATGTGAAAATGAGATGAAGCGGATAAAAAAATGGCATTTGATTAAAATTATATTTGTCTCCATTTTCACTTTGTGGAATTGGAATGTTATTATATATATAAGTATTGTTATAGATAGGAAAGAAGGAAAAGATATTAGAACTGTTTTATTCAAACAGAATATACATAGGTACATATTGAATTTTTTATATTTAAATTTTATAAGAAATATTCTTCATTTACAATTTTGAAAGCGTTCGGTCTGACAATAAATTAATAATGGGTCTCTATTGTT
>CM031590.1:528691-618461 GCA_018467065.1 Ephestia elutella
TCATATAATTTTGTATCCGATATAACGTGTAGCTCGTCGCAGAGTAATCGAAAGACCAAAGTTTTAGGAAGCACCTTTGTACTTGAATGGAAGACCGTTTTAATTTTATTCAATGTTTATTTTATTCGTGGATTTAAAAGCGCGAATTCATTATTCAGAAAGAGTTTTATAAATAAGCATCTATGACTCAGGCCAATCTAAATAAATCATAAATCAAAGATAATCCTAATCCTAACTAATATCCTATATTATAAATGCGAAAGTGAGTTTGTTTGTTTGTTGGTTTGTTTGTTTGTTACCTCTTCACGCTTTATCTACTGAACCAATCTTCCTGAAATTTTGCATAGACATAGCTGGGAGTACGGAGAAGGACATAGGGTACCTTTCAACCCGGGAAAAAGCACTATTCCCGTAAGAAATTCACGCGGGCGAAGCCGCGGGAAAAACTACTGTCAAATAAATTCTCCACAATATAGCTTTATACAAATTTTCCCAAGAAAAAAAACTCTAAATAGACATGAAATAAATCCTAAAAAGTTATATAAAGGCTTCAATGCCGTCCTTTAAAGAACTCAATCCCCAATAAGCATTTATACAACTTCATCCGTTCTTTGATGTCTATCTTTTTTTTAATTGCATCGTCTTTTCGCTACACTAATTGGATTGTTTTCGAAACAAAAGGTTTTGTCTTCGCTTTGTTCTCTTTGTCTTATTTTTTGGCAGATAGTTTCGCTCCAGATTCGCGATAGCCCAACTAATAGGGAATCTACAGAAGTGACACACTTAAGATATCTTTTGCGTGGAAATACCTAAGTGTGTGAAAGTTTGCCACCGCTTTAGTGATAGATACATTATATACTAGCTAAGCCCCAAAGTAAGTTTTATTGTGTTTTGGGATAGCTAAACGATAAACCTAATTAATATTATAAATGCGAAAGTGAGTTTGTTTGTTTGTTGGTGTGTTTGTTTGTTACCTATTCACGCTTTATCTACTGAACCAATCTTCCTGAAATTTCGCATACACATAGCTGGAAGTACGCAAAAGGACATAGGGTACCTTTCATCCCGGGAAAAAACACTGTTCCCGTGGGATATTCACGAGGGCGAAGCCGCGGGCGAAAGCTAGTATTTAATAAAAAATAGATATATAGACAAATATTTGACCAAGGTTAATCTGAAAAAGGTAATTTTCCATCTTAACTCTTACTGTGGATCGAACCCTGTGGTTCTAAGGAAAGAACTTTAAAACTGTGCCATAAAGGCCGACAAGGATGTACTGTGGATCGAACCCTGTGGTTCTAAGGAAAGAACTTTAAAACTGTGCCATAAAGGCCGACAAGGATGCACCCAAATTGCGCAGGTTCGAATCACACAACCTACATGTACAGTTTACTACGAGTCGTCTAACTAATGCAGTCATTTTTATCGACCTCCACCTGCATTATCAATACCACTAATACACCAACTAGATGGTGGTAGTCATTAAGTTATATAAGATGCTTAGATATTCTAAAAATATTAAACACTTTGTATACACTTTACAAAGAAAGACTTGAAAATCAAAACAAGATACCGCTCTATACTCTCAACATTTAGTTGATGTTTCCAACACGTATGGGATAAAGCCCTCATTTTATTTAATTAATTGTATTGTTATATTTGGACGGTATTTTAGCGAATTTGAAGCGAAGCGGAGTATGAAAGGTGTAATCGAGGAAGTGATAGAATTTGAAGATCTCTTTTTGGACCAGAAAAATTCAATCCAAATTCGCCGCTATTTATTCTATAACAGAGTAGTAAACACAGATTAGGCTAGATACCGCATGTTTGTTCAATAGTATGAAAACCGAGGGGCCATTATTTTCTACCTACGATGACGTGACGCCATTCATTTTAGTGATGGGTGCAACATAAACGCGAATGAAGGTTAACTGAGTAGCAAACGCGTGATTGTTTGTCTATTGGACAAACGCCGGGCACGCTTGGACATACTGCTTGCGGCATCTAGAGTATATCAAAATCTAACATTTTTAGCGATGATATGTATGTTCGGATTAAGGATATTTTAAGAAGTATTCAAAATAATGTAACATTTTTCTAAACTTTAATATTTGTGTGAAGATTTTGTGTAGTAAACGAGCATGCGGGTTGCCTGATGGTAAGCAAACACTACAGTCCAAAGCTACCAGCAACCAAATAATAGCAAATACTTCATAAACTCTAGCTAGTTATAATAGTCACTGATGCGTTGCTGAATTTTTCAATCATCAATGTCGATCCTATTCGGGAACATGAGGAAAGTTTATTCCACAGTAAAGTGCAGCGCGGAAAATAGGTGCGTTAAGGCATCCAAACAGTTTTTTTGGATGTAGTTCAGACATCATTTTATGAAGGGTTTTATATAGGTACTAAGTAATAAGTAGGCAAACTGGTATGCACCTGTTGGCAAGCGTTTTGCATTATCTTGCAGATGTATTATTTCCAGATTATTACATTATAGCCAGATTCTAATTTAAGATAAGGAAGTGAATACAGAACACAATTAAAAAGTATTTCCAATCAAAGAAAAACTGGAATAGAGAATTTATTCAATAGTTTTCGTCGGCGAGCCGTCGAGCGCTATCTGTGATCGGCAATAAAAAGCCGTGCCCCGATCTTATTACAAAGTGAGCGATACGGTTACCTCACACTTTTCTAAGAATAAAAATTATCCTACCATAATATTTAAAAAAAAACTTTGGATATGTGTAGTAGCTTTGTTCAATCACTCAACATCTACTGGGCGGGTTTTAAATACAATTTGATAAAAAAGCTAATTCTTTAAAAATAAAAAACATGACTGATAACTTACATAGCCTATGTCACTCGGAGGAATGCAAGGAATTTAACAATACCTCTCACATCAAAATCTGTTAAGCCGTTCAGGACTTATGATGCAATAAAGAAACTTGCATACATACATACATATCTACTTACATACATACATATTTACTTACATACATGAACCCTGAAAACATGACACTTCTTTTTTGGTCAGTCTTCACATAATGATACTTTCTATCTCGAAATTCTCACGGGAGCAGAGCCCTGAAGCGCAGCTAGTATACATAATAACGAAGCGACCTTATTACTAGCACAATATACAGATACTGTCAGTATCTAGTGTACTAAGTTCTAGTTCACTAGCACAATGTAAGCTCTGTACTATAGTGGAGTGTCGCTCGCCAGTTCCCTTCGATTCCGACAAATACTGTTATCTGGGAACTCTTCCGCGAGATTTACTGAAATAATCTCATGTTATGACTGCGGGGTAGGGATGATTTGTTTCATACGAGACACCGGTACGAGAAAGTTTGTTTGCTCTGATATGGAGATTGAACGTTTATTTGTTGCTGCTGCTACTTTCAGATCTCAACCTTTAGACACATATTATAATCCTAACTAATATTATAAATGTGAAAGTGAGTTTGTTTGTTTGTTACCTCTTCACGCTTTTCTACTGAACCAATCTTTCTGAAATTTTGCAAACACATAGAAGTATTAACACCAATCCATTTACCCGTTTTGACGTGAAAGAAGGACAAACAAATAAACAAATACACTTATATAATTACACATTTATATAATACTAGCTTTTGCCCGCGGCTTCGCCCACGTGAATTTCCCACGGGAACAGTGCATTTTCGCGGGATGAAATCTGCCTACCCACCCTATGTCCTTCAGTTTGAGTGGAGTCATACAGCATGCGGGCGTGGCCGTGAGCAACAGTTAGTTAATTATATAGATTCCGTGACAATATTTTTTTTATAGTTAATCGCTGCCGTCCACGTAAGGAACCGGTGGTTTGTAACAATTATCGCTGGTAACTTTCAAATCAAAAATAAAAAAAAAAAGTTTTTTTTTCTGTCTGTGTTTTAGAGTATTAGCAACAAAATATCGAAACTAGGTACGCATTCACTTAACGCTGCTCACCAATGTGATTCTAGTTTAAAAATAGCTTTACTGAGCAGTTAATATGCACACTGCAGGAAAATGTGTATCTCATGGGAATTTCGGTATGAAAATATCATAAGTAAGTTTCATCAAAAACTTTAAATTTTCTCATTCCCAAGAAAATCATTTAAAATATGCTGTTATATCTCAAAAAGTTAGAACTAACATTATCTCTAAGAAAATTAGTTTACAAAAAACTCAGTTATATATTCTCGAAACTGATCACGCTGACTTCGTTTCAGAAGTTCACTCTATAAAATAAATTAAAACTAAAACACATCGCCTTAAAGGATTCTTTTGTTATTTCACTATAAAAGATACAAGATGTCTGAAACTCGAGATACTTATCGACAAAATCTGATTATATCCAAAGCATTTTATTAAATAACTTTGTCAGCGTGCCCCATTATTCGGAGCCGATCCAATATGGCGGCGGCGAAGAGGCGAGCGTGTGCCGCGCACACATTAAAAATTCACTTTGGACTATGACATACAATTATACAGACTCGACGTCTAATACAATTAAGCTTTGCATAAGATCCTATATTAATTGAGTCTGAGTATTGTTATATAAATATGGTTATTGTTGGCCATCGGGCTATCTTTTGGTAGTTTCCCTAAAACCCTGCTTTGATCTATCAACAAGTTTACATATTCTTCTTCTTTATTGTTTCCCCATTACTTTTTTGTGGTAGACTCCTCCATTTAGACCAATAACTAGTTATTTTACTCAACAATCCATTTCCAATAATGAGCTGTACAAAATTCTTCTTCATATTGCAAAATGTATAATTTATTTATTTAAAAAATATCAAATCTGTTTACTTTATACGTCTATGGACTGCCCTAAGGGTAAATACACACTCGGGCTCACCTGCGGTAAGTTTGTTCGAAATTAGGGTTATCTTCTCATTAAACAGGGTTACTTGTGGAACATTAATATTACTCAAAGGGTATGTTCAGTCAACGATTGAAGACTCTTTCACAAAGTCATTGACGTCACATTTTTCAGTTAAACTAAACCTAGATTTAACAAATAGGCAACAAAAATTGCACATTACACTTACATTTGTAAAGGAATAAATCTGTAGTCAACTATCTAAAAAACATGAATATAACGATTTAATAGTGCTATTTTTAAGCCTATTAAAATAAAAACAATTGACATTGAGTCTAAATAAACATACAACCCATAAACACTAATCCATCTTGCACTTGACTAGGTACTTTATTTTTTTTTACAACCTGCCCCATTTTCATACGTCAAACCTATAAACCAGCCGAAAACATATGATAAATACAGTGAATAGCATCAAATTTTGTTGCCTAATTTCAAACATCTGAGCCATTCTTTTCTCCAAAATTCAGGGTAAGTACCTACCAAAAAGGTACAATCGCGTAGAGTATCATATTCTTAGAAAAAATGCGGGTTCTGTCAAGTGTTGCCGCTTAGAATTCAGAAGGAGCGGGGTTTATATGACGACGTGATTCTATAGGCTCGTGAGGCGCGTGTCGCGAGGTTTGGGGAGATTCCTCCATTTTATACGCACTTATTTCTTATTTATCGATAACTTCAGTCACGCAATATGTTGATATGATAAATTCAAAAGGTTTGATTTTGAATTAGCTGAATAATTATGTTAGTTTTGGCCACGCAGCTTTATTTTGATTCCGCATAATATCATCATAACATATCATTTATTGCGTTTTATATCATACATTGTGGAAATCCTTGGGGGAGGCCTTTTGTCCAGCAGTAGACGTCTTTTGGCTGAGAGAGAGAGAGAGAGATATATCATACATTCAGTTATAACTACTAATACAGTAACTAGTTACTGGTTGGCATAATTACAGCCTTCCTCATGAATTTGGCTGATATATAAATATATTTTTTCTGCCTTTCGAACATCAATTTCGAATATCTCAAATTTGTAATAGTTCATTCTCATTCTCTTTATAATTTTTATTTATTTTAGTTAATTCTATATAGTCGTCTTGAAAAGCCGGCAACACTCAGTCCTTTTAAGAAGACTATATAAAATTAACAGTGTTGTCCATCATTGGGCAGCCGAGATCGCTTACCATCAGGTGACCCGGGTTGCTCGTTTGCCGCATGTTATACAAAAAAAGTTACAAATGGATAAATAGGTAACACATAATTGATAAGAGGTAAGCGAAATAACGAACCCTTTTGGAACAATGGGTCGAAAACTCAAAGTATAAATTCGTCCTTCTGCGAAAGGTAAGGTATTCGGTCAGAAATGTCTGTTTCCACCCTTGCCTCAGATTCTTGCCCTAATATTGCCGTTGTAACAAAATCAAGTTTTACCACAGAGCATTATTAGACTAGATGCCGTATCTATGCCGTGTGACCGAGCGCGAGTTTGTATGAAATGAGTGCTGGCACTCGCTTTTTAGGTGGAAAATCGCCAGTACCGGTATAATGTGAAAAGACCCATTTCCGTAAGTCGTGTCGAAGAAAAAGTAATAAGCAATAGATCAATTGATGATTGTTGCAGTGATGAAAATTTGCTGGATTCTATAATATTTTGTATAGTTGCTATATCTAGCATAAAATTTTAAATCAGTGAGTTTTTGCCTCGGTTCGTCAAGAGCTGCTTCATTTCGCTTCTGAACAAGTGACGTCTTAAAGATTTTTGGAAATTAGATTTGCGCTAACGAGATGTACCGGATTTATGATTTTATGCTCCTTTCATATAAAAAAAATACATTGTTATTTCTGTTTATTTTTGGATAATAAACATCTTGAACATAAAATAAGTATTTTCAAGTAAGTATAACTTTTTTATGATGATTTTATTTAAGAATAGAGTCCGAGTGTTAGTTCGACGCTCGCGAAGTTCTTCTTTCATCGGAAGCAAGTAGTGAAAACAATGATACGTGAGTCAAAATACTCAAACTTGTGAAGTTTAAAAAAATAATTTATTTACAATAAATTATACAAGTTTACTTATGAACTTATAACGATCACTGTAGGTGGAGGTATGACATCGATCTTCATGCGTTTCCCTCTTTTATACGTTTTTCACAAAGCGTCACGTTGTTTAGGTAGCCGCGCTGGTGGTCTCCAGAATAAAGGACGATTATTATAATGTTTCCTTATAATGTTTCTATTGTTGCTCACTTCTGGTTAGCCATGGTAAGGAGATCTTCTTTATGTTTGTTATTGACATGTCTTGCGCTTGTTGACTCGTGAGTCAGATTGATATTTACATACAGTCTCATGAGGCACGAGTAGGATTCCAACCTGAGACATTTCCTTCGACATTTTAACCACTAGGCCACCACCGCTCTCCTAATCCTATCCTAATGCTAACTACTATCCTAACTAATATTATAAATGCGAAAGTGAGTTTCTATGTTTATTTGTTTGTTTGTTAACTCTTCACGCTTTATCTACTGTACCAATCTTCTGAAAGTTTGCATACACATAGTTAGAAGTACTGAGCAAGACATAGGGTACCTTTCATCCCAGGAAAAAGCACCGTTCCCGTGGGAAATTGACGCGGACGAAGTCGCGAGCTAACTAGTATTTAATAATGTTAAAGCACCACACAATTGTACAAGTTTCAAGTGGAAGCAGTTAACCATAATAAAGTGAAGTTCTCACACACTGTCCTGTACGAGTACTGGCGGCGGCGGTACAGAACGCAAATTAAATTTTTATTTCTTTCGCGCCATAAAGCGGATCTTTTATTTGTTTCGTCGCCGTTGCTGCTGACTGTCTGATAAGTGGTTATGGTACATAAACTTGTTTTACTGAAAGTTTAAGAAAAAAATTAAAATAACACTTAAATTCTCTCATTTTTAACGTGTTACAAAGACTTTTGTATTGAATGAATGAACATTTATTGCTGTTGCTGTGGTACATACAATGGTGGTAATAATCAAGAATGTTTATTCATAAACACGTACAGTGCTCTCCAAAAGGAGTTTTTAAGTATTAAGTGCTTTTAATACAAACTATTTTAATTAATCAGCTATTGGAAGAACTAAATACGCCCAAAATAATCTAGTCCAAACAGTTGGATAAAATTGATCGAAGAATTTGTCACTTCGAATTCAAATTCTGCTTACAAAGTATAAACCAATTTATCCGACTGCAAAATAGAAGGAATTCCAGAATCTAGCCAGTCATAATGCAGCTCCATTCATTCCATCCCGGCGCCCCTTATCGCTGCAAACTTCCGGAGTTCAGTTTATTTGTTTGTTTGTTTGTTCGGATCTCTACAACAGCCACTTAGATTAAATGGCGGATGACGTATTGGTATTTACCGTCAAACTTTGGTATTTTCTTGATGGATTTTTGTTAGAATTTTTCGTTACATTGTTGTGAAAATCTGCCATGAATTTTTCAGATTTTTATTTGTTTTTCTTTTTTCCTTAAAAATGATAAATGTTCATCATTATTTCTTTTGTCTTATTTTTTATTATATGGAATTCATAAGTATGTAAAAGTAATAACGGTATGTTTGTAAAACTTAGGTCTCGGCATTTAATAATAAACTTTTAAAATTCAGATAAATAATTTTACGTGAAAAATCCTAATCCTAACTAATATTATAAAAGCGAAAGTGAGTTTGTGTGTTTGTTACCTCTTCAAGCTCTATCTACTGAACCATTTCTCCTAAAATTTCGCATACACATAGTCAGAAGTGCTGAAAAGGACATAGGGTACCTTTCATCCCGGGAAAAAGCACTGTTCCCGTGGGAAATTCAAGCGGGCGAAGCCGTGGGCAAAAGCTAGTATGTAATGAATACAAATATGTAATATAAAATACTTTGTGTGAGAATTCAATATATTATGTCTCTCATCTCCGTAGTGTTCTGTCAATCGAATTGACGTGGGTTTTAATGCCAAGTGCTTTTTTTCAACATTAGGTAGCTAGCATAATTGTTGAATAACGCGTCTAATGCCCGCCTTTTATAAACCCACACAAGAGGCACAAATTCAGCAAAGGACGCAAATATAGAGACGAAAAAGAATGCCCCCTAAGGTCTTGTAATTTATTCCTATTTCTGTGATTAAAATAGATCTAGCCGGAGCGTGGGCTAATTAGATCACAGACACAGAATTAATATAAGTACTACGTATCACAGATTAAAGCTTAATTTGTTTATTTTGAGGAACTTTACAGGCAGTTTTATGTTAACTTAATGAAAAGCGGGTTAATAACATTACAGCTCAATATAATTTGTTGGAATTAGGTTGCTGATAGGCGTGGCGAATACTCCACTGACAAGAGCACAGCTTTTGAAGAAGAATAACAATAAAATTATACGGACAAATAAGAAGAAGATTATGTACAGCTCGTCAATAACTTGTTTTGGGTTTACTTGCAGTAATTATTTATTATTTTTTATTAAGTAATTATATCCAAGAAAATGTGATGGCAAGAAGATAAATGGAAAATCCGTTTAAAATAAGATAAGAGTTAAATGCAAAGGTAAACAAAGAAAGTTTAAAAAGACTAAATTGAAGTTAAACGCACCTTCTAGAATTTTCAGGTATAACCCTATTATTCGTACACCGATAGTATATCTACTAAATATCGGCGAAACTCGTATATGGTGCGTGCAGGCAATAATTTCAATAACATATCTCGTAGTCTCGATATAGATTTATTTACTACAAGTGTAGCAAGAGTTAAGCGACTTTAGTCAGGACACCTACAGGATTAATACTTTTTTTTTGTAATAGTAACATATACCCACTGTATTTGTTAAAGTAGTGTAAAAAAAATGTTCAACTTCGTTTTTAACTATGTAATCATTCTTCTATTTGTGAGGACCTGTAATTGGCTTCTTTAGTTCTTAAGTGATAACCTATTGTAGTTTAAATGGTTGTTGGTCTTCCTAATAAATAAAATAAATAAGACTTAATTCACAACACATCATTCTCATTCTAACAGCTAAATATGTATCTTTTCTGCATTTTTGCTAGCTGGAAAGTTACGAATAATTCAACCATTCCTAACGCAGCATGGAAATGCTCATTATAACTATGCGAAGTAAGTCAAAGTTTCAACTCGACTGCATCAAAGCATAATCAGTATGCATTACCTACTACCCAAGTTACCGACCTGTGTATGAGATACGACACAGTCTATTTGTGTGAACGCACCTCAAAAACGTGATTAATCTCTATCTCTGTATTACCTAGCTTAATAAGGTACTTGCTTATAAGGCTTAGTTCACAAGGATATAAGTTGAGGTGTTAAATTTTTTATTTTATTTTATTTAATTCTTAATAGAAGTAGATGTCGCTCTCTCGTATCGGAGGCCAAGATCCACTTTGGGGTCACTGAGCCAGCGGAGTAAGTAAGTAAGTATTTAATTCTTACATACACATATCATTACAGGTACACCCAATGCGACAGTATAGAAATTATAATTGTTACCATTCACTTAATCCGAATAACTTATAACATACTAGCTGTCGCCCGCGGCTTCGCCCACGTGAGTTTCGCTTAGATGAAAAATCTTTTTGTGTTCCAAACTGTTTCAGATGTTTCGGATTTTCGTTTTTTATACGTCTACAGAAAATGTTCATCAGATTAATCAAGTTTTGCTAAGGCGCCATTTCCATATATGTTTTAGTGTAGCTGGTCTCTTGAAGCTTTTCATCAGATGTTCCATATCTTCAATTTTTATACGTCAGCAGAAAATACTCATCAGGTTGAACGACTTTTACTAAGGCGCCATATCCATATATGTTATAGTGTAGCTGGTCTCTTGCAGTTCTTCATCAAATGTTCCAGATCTTCATTTTTTATACGTCAGCAGAAAATGCTCATCAGGTTGAACGACTTTTGTTAAGGCACTATTTCCATATTTCTTATAGTTTAGCTGTTCTGTTATGGTTCTTCATCAGGTGTTCCAGTTTTCAAAATCAATTATAGCCTATATGTTGCCCAGACTTTATAGCTATACAACAAAAAAAGTTTCATTCAAATCCGTCCAGTATTTTTTGCGTGAAACGCGTACATACATACAGACAGACAGACAGACAAGAAATTCCAAAAAATTTTTTTGCTTTCTATTATTCTTTTAAGTGTCTCTCTATCCATTTTAGTCAAAAATACTAAATGTACACACAACATATTTTTACTGTTTTATTATATGTATAGATTACTGTTTTATTATATGTATAGATTAAGCTACTTTTGTATATTTACTCAAAGGACATGAAAAAATATGTATTTGCTCGTGGACTTTATTCAAAAATGTAATGACTCGTGTCATGAGCATTAAATAAATACAACAAGGCTGTCAATTTGGAACAAGCAAACTGGACGAGAAGACACACATTGTTCATTATGTGCACTCGCATTTTCCAAAATACTTCCCGATTCGTATCCCCAATCTTTATGAAATTTTTGTGGTATGTTGAAAACATAAAAAAAAATATTTTTAAGTTAATTCGGCATCAATATCGTTTAGGTACTCATAGTTAATACCATATGTATTGTACTATGGCTCTATATTTAAGCGATAAAATTTAACAAAATATTCAATGGCGACACAACTAGGGAACTTTTTTTTATACATAAGGGCGGCAAACAAGCAAGCGGGTCACCGCTGCCCATGGACAATTGCAACATCAGGGGTATCACAAGTGGTGCCGGCGGCCTTTCAAAAAGACGTAGACTCGTTTTTTAAGGTTCCAATGTCGTATCGGTTTAGAAACACCGCCTACTCGCGATATAAATAGG
Source organism: Ephestia elutella (assembly GCA_018467065.1). Taxonomy (NCBI): domain Eukaryota; kingdom Metazoa; phylum Arthropoda; class Insecta; order Lepidoptera; family Pyralidae; genus Ephestia; species Ephestia elutella. The sequence goes on from CM031590.1 coordinate 540,421, forward strand.
CAACTCGCCTGTTTGGTTTGGTTGTTTGTTTGGTTTGGGCATGTTGAGAGGATGGATGAAAAGAGATTGACGAAAGGTATTTATAAAGCAGAGGTGAATGGAAGAGTTGGTCAAGGTTGACCTAAGAGAACGCATCGACCAGATTGCAGAGCTCCTTAAAAAGGGAGATATTGGGAGCACCCATAACCGGAGAGCATGTATGAAGAAAGTGATGAGTGTAGAGGAAGCAAGAGAAATCTGTAGGGATCGTAGCAGGTGGAAATCGCTAGTCTCTGCCTACCCCCACGGGAAAAAGGCGTGATAATATGTATGTAACTCGCCAATCCTTTGTGCAAGTAAGGAGTGTGAATGAAATAGACTGAAAACGCGCTACGACTAAGCATCACGCAGCGGACGCAGCTCACGCGAGAACACATACATACATACACCATACATACATACGTACATATTATCACTAGGCAGAGACTAGCGAAGAATATTGTGGGAACACGCCCTAAAAGTATTACAGCATGATCACGCGCGTCACGTGCCAGTTTAATTTGCGAATATATTACCTCGTTATGTTAACGAACGAACGTAAGTCGAGGATCTTGAGATGGCAGGATGTAAGAAATCCGGGGAATAGTCATGAGAAAGCTGTTAATTTAATGCCTGCTGCTTCAAGTCTTCCTACGTCCTTCGTAGCGATGACTCAGGTGAATCTTTCTTATTGAGTTGGTTGCATGCCCAATAAATCTGTTCGGTTTAGAGCTATGTTCATGTCAGTGTTATTACATAAGACAAAAGTACTTTCTTGGCAATTGAAATAGTGTGATTTTCCAGACAACAAACTGATTTCTTCCATTTTAATACTAGCTTATAAATTAACTAGAGAGTAGGATTTCCTACGATGCTTTCCTTCGCCCGAAACAAGGGGTGGTTTATCAAAAATCTTAGTATAAGAATCTACAAATTTACGAAGCACAAGTACCCGAGAACCTGGGACCTTTCAACCATAGCTATCCGCTAGCGACTTAACTACTCATTTACCACTACTTCACATCATGACGCAGAGTTAAATGTTATTGTAATGTTATATAACTTGGTTGAATTTTCAGAGGAAGGAGCACTGTTACCTGAAATACAGGTGTTTTGACTAGTTCAGGCACATATACAAATATTGATTTGTGAAATTGTAACTTTTTTTTGTCGATAAAGATTTATTTATTTATTTAAAATATGATTATCAGTCACACGAAAATAATAAAACTTTTTTCCAAAAAAATTAACCTACTTCCATCATACAACTTAAAATCATGAAATAACAATAAAGAAAAATGTATTAGCATGCTATGAATGAGGTGAAGTCGGTGCCAAATTGAATATTAAATAACCTCCTCCTTTTTTGGGAAGTCGGTTGAAAATGTTGTTTTACTCCGCTGCCTGTGCTAGCATCTGAGGCTAGCATATACTGCATCTCCATACCGAATCGGTAATATGATCCCTGTCCGTTAGTTTGTGAATACATTAAGTGACATTTTGGCAAAGTCAACACAAGTTGGTGGACGCCAGTTTAAGGGTAATGTATGGTGAAAGTTCAAGCAAACTCAGTTTGATGGATGAGTGGACTGATGTGATTAAATCGATCGCGAATAAAAGGGTTAGAATATAGGTACTTGCATACTTATAGAAACATTTTTATACAAAAACCGGCCAAGTGCGTGTCGGACCACGCATAAAGTAGGGTTCCGTAGTCATTTTTGGCACCGCGCTGTTTTGCATTTCTTGCAAGAAAAAAGTACCTATATATTTTTATTTTATTTATAATTTCAAAAGTATTCATCACAGGATACCCGAAATAATTTTAAATAAGAGTTTCCGCGCCTGTTTCTTTACGTGAGTGATTTGAAGTTTATAGGTCCAGGACTTTAGAAATTACAGGGGGGGGGACACACCGTATAAACGACTTTGGCGGGCTATATCTCGCAAATGGTAAAGCTGATAAAAAAGTGTTGTATGGAAACCCTACCTTATTTTTATAGTCCTTTTCAATGATACCCCACACAAGGGGGTGCACTCAAAAAATAATTCACCCCCCCCCCTTTACATAGGGGAGGTACCCTTAAAAGGGGTAATTTTATTTTATTGTATTTTTAATAATGAGATCTCTATGTGAAGTATCCTCGAACCAAGTTACATACAAATCAGTTCATAAACGTAGAAAATATTCTGCTGTGTCAGACTAGGACGGACGGACTGAACGATCTTATAAGGGTTCCTTGTTGGTTCCTACGGAACCCTAAAAATTAAGCAAGAAAGCTGTTAAATAGATGTATGTGGTTGACACAAACATTCGCACATCCTCCCTCTTCTCACACACATCCAAACTTTCACATTTATAATGTTAGTGGGATTTCAGTACACACTATTTCATTTATTTCAATACGAACTTGCTTTTCCATCCGAAATCTAAATACTCATATTTGCGTCCAGTTGAAATGCAGAAAAGAGCTCAGCGCTCAATAACGATATTTTCCCAGAAAAGTCCACTGAAACTACGGACATTTTTTCCAAAAGACTGACTCGGCCCCTCCCCCTCTTGCCCCTCGGCGGAAAATAGCGTGTTTGTTCTAAGAATTGGACTATTTTTGTGAAGAACACCCCTGAGGTAGTGTTTCGTTTTTACTGGTAGCGAACTTTGTTTTGTGCATGTTGTGATATGATTAGATCTTTTAAATTTTGCTGAATATAGATGCGGTTTTACCATTATTAACATATTATATTCTAACCTACAGTACTTAATACATAACCGTAAGAAGCCGGGGCGAGTCGCTAGTGAGCAATATATAAAAATGCCTCTCCTCGCACCATGGAAGACCTTTGCGAGGCCAACGATAGGTTAAGGTTGGTGTTTTGCCTCGTACTGTTCAGGGATGAAAAAAAACTTTTGCCATTTCGACTCAACAAGAAGAAGAATATATAAAAGGAGTAAAAAAAACAAATTAGTTTATCGCTAAATACCGAAGCTAAAGTATCATTTTACGACAGAATAAAAATGTAAAATACGAGGAGGAAAGTATGTAAAGTCGTTCATTTTGCATGTTCGGAATAAAAGTGAAGCATTACTAAACTTGATAAAAGCTGTACTGACGGCAAAAAAGGAATGGAAGTCTTTAAAAATAGAAGACACTGCGGACGTTTTGCATGCCTTTCTTGCTGACTATACAGTTGCACTGTAGGTTTTTTTAAAGTTTACTTTTAAGTTTTACCTTTAATTTTTAGACATAGAGGACAAAATGTAACTGGCAAAAGACTTTTTCATAATTTATGTATAAATTAAGAGTGGGTGGTCCTCAGAGCAAAATGTATCCATGTCGATAAAACGACCGTAACGTAGCAAGTCATGGGAGCAAAATGTATCATAATTTTAGAAGAAAAAATTTATTTATTGACAGAAGAAAATAGCAGTTCACCCCGGCTTTGCATACGTATGCAGGTACGTATAATACCTTTAAACGATTAGCAAGAAGGAATTATCTAACTGTTAATGGAAACCGCATCAAAATCTAGCTAGTTTAGTAGACTAATATTTTCAACATTTCTGTAGGTGTGCCACTTTTATTCCACCACAATATAGTATATTATCTCCAAAATATAGTATATTAACTGATTTATGTATGTGTGTGCGGTTTTGTTAGAATTTATTTTATTTATTAGGAAGACCAACATTTATCTCGGGGAATAGTCGTCTTTTTATTTTTAAAATTATTTATTCGCCCTAAATACGAAATTCCTTTTCCTCAAGTTGGAAACAATAAAAATGACTGTCATGGCGTCATTTAATTAACTTTCGCATCAATCAAACTCCGCGTCCGACTCGCGGAATGTATTTACATGGAAATTCTTATCAACGTCATTGTTCCTCACCACAGACCTGTGTGAACTTGTGCTAGATAGCAATGAGATTACCCAATGCCATTATACAAATTGGCCCAACGTTCTGATCAACCCGTATTGCATAGTTTCGGCTCGTGCCAACGCGTATAGCTCAAATTAAAACTAAGATGTGTACCTCGATATTTATATTTATACATGTTACAGGATATTAAGTGAGACACAAGTTAGTAAGTTGTGTAATTTATTTCTGCAATAACAATCTTGTATGTACTATATTTTATCTATATATGTGCGCTATCTATGATCTATAAACTCTGTGAGCTATACATATACCACACTCCAAGAACACATACAGATACAGTATCCCTTACAGGTTAGACAGGGATAAAAATCATAATACTCGAAGGCCACGCTTAAATGAATAGTAGGCTTATATGTGGAATGGGGATTAAATTAGAATAAACAATGAAGAAAATATCAAACAATCTTCTTTCTTGTCGAGTGTGTTATAAAATTACACTGGTGTCAGATTTTTCTCAAATCAACTTAAGGCATCTGACATAACTTGACACTTCCGGAGCTGTTAAAAATCTCTGTTATTAAGCCCATCCATAAAAAGGGCTCTACAACAGATATAAATAATTATCGACCTATATCTCTTTTACCGGCGTCAGCTAGAGTGTTCGAAACGGCCATGGTTAAACGCCTAAGTGACTTCTACGAAAAATATAGCGTGCTCAATGACAACCAAAATGGTTTCAGGAAAAAGTACTCCACAATTTTAGCAATATATAAATTTACACTAAAAATATACGAAAAGATAGATGATAAAAAATACGCTATAGGGCTCCTCTTAGACATGAGCAAGGCTTATGATAGAGTAAGTCATGATCTCCTGCTCAAAAAATTATTTGATTCAGGAATAAGAGGCACCGCCCATAATTGGTTCAAATCATACCTCAAAAATCGTGAACAATGCGTAGAAATTAGAAATACAAATTTTGAAACAGGAAAGATAGAACTTATTCGATCAAATAGAACCATCTCTACCGGCTCTATCCCACAGGGTAGTGTTTTGGGTTGTATCCTGTTTCTCATCTATATAAATGATCTCCCTGATGAAATTAAAGAGGATTGCATTCTTTTCGCAGATGATGTATCAGTCTTATTATCTTGTTCTGATACAATTGAACTCGAACAAAAACTAAATAATACTTTAGATAAAATAACAAATTGGTTAGATAATTAAAATTTAGAACTCAATTTTAAATAAAACAAAATTAATACAATTTAAACCGTCACAAAAAAGGCCATTACAAATATCTTATAACTTCGGAAATAGAAAAATAGAAACTGTTGATACTGCGACCCTGCTAGGTATAGATTTGGATACTAATATGTCTTGGAAACCTCACATTGAAAAATTAAAAAATAAGATATCTTCTTTTACTTACGCATTTTATTAATTGAAACAGGTAACTGACTTAAAAACATGCCTTGCAGCGTATTATGCATATGCTCATTCTAGATTGTCATATGGAATAGTCATATGGGGAAATTCTTGTATAATAAATGATATATTTACACAACAAAAGAAAATTATCAGAATACTAGTAAATATTGACCAAATGACATCCTGTAAACCTTACTTCGTCAAACATCAAATCCTGACCGTAACGTCTATATACATTCTAGAAGCATGCAAATTTGTAAGGAAACATGAAGCTCTGTATACACAAAGGATTAACAAAAACAAAAGAAATAATAGAGACCTAAATATAATAGAAAGATCCTTCACTACCATGAAACTAGTTTCAAGCAGCCCCCATCATATGGCTATTAAAATATACAACCACGTCCCTAATCAGTTAAAAAATATAGAAAAATACTCAATATTTGTAAAAAATCTAAAAAAATTCCTCATAAATAAAAGCTACTACGAAATTTCTGAGTTTTTCGATGATAAATTGTAGATTCACTTTGATTTCTCTACTAGGTATACAAAATCATATAATAAATTAGAAATAATTAATTTATAAGTAAATTGGCAACTAGTTGCCCTCATGTTTGCTGTACTCTTGCAGGGCGTCACTTGTACCTATATTATTATGTAACAACTTTGAACTTGTGGCTTGCAATAAATTTGAATCTTGAATCTTGACAGCTTCAGCGGCAGTTTTGCGCATTAGCTTATTGTGCAGGTTTTCTAACTACGTTTTCCTTCATCGGAGACAACTACTCGTTTTATCTCTCCCAGATAAACAATACCCAAACTATTCTCACTTTGCCCACAAAACTTCATAACCTGAATAGCTTGTCCAGTAAACGACCACCACAGTCATTGACCACCTCAGGCTGCGGTTTTCTTATCCGCCAATATCCGCTCTGAACCGGATTAATTCAAAACATCCAGCAAAAGTATTCTACTCAACATCCCTCGAACCCTCATTCCAATCCTAAACTTATTTCAATAGCACAAAGTCCCAATTCTATTTACAAAATACCCTATTTCTCATCGCCGTTGTAAATTGAAACTTATTCGATTGAGTTAAAGTGTTGCTTTAAGTGGGATTCAATTGAATTGGATTTACAGGGTGATTTTAAATAAATTCTTTGTGTTAATATGGGGAATGGGTTGCGTTGGTACTGCACTGACGTGGTACGGTCGGTAACGCCAGCCTCTCGATGTCGAGTGCGGAGAGGGTTCTACATCAGGGAATTAATTTACGCTGAATATTTTAATGTTTTATTCTGTGGTTTTATTTTTGATGCCATTGGAATATTTTGGAATGAAACTCGGGGGGGAATATAGGCACCTAGTTAATAGCATGTAAGTCTTTAAAGAAAATATTTAATTAAAGACTATATTTTTTTTCTAAATGATAGTAAGAACCGTAACATTCTTAATAGATTTAAGCATACATATACACAGAAAGACGTGAGAACTGACTGACCATATAACTTGATTAATGTTTTTAAAATGTGTAAAACTATTGTAATCCCTTATTATAAATGCGAAAGTTTGAAAGTGTGTGATGTAGGTATGTGTATTAATGAATCTCGCAAAATCTACTGCCGGATTTCTTTGAACGGTACACCGGTGGGAAAACACAGGGACTAGCACAAAGTGTACTTTTTACCCCGAAATTTCCACGAGAACGGAACCACAGGTCGCAGATAGACAAACTGTATTTGCCAATTTACATCGCCAAGCATCCGTTAACGACAAACAACGATTACTAAGTAAAGCTCGTTATGCACAAACACCAATTACCAACTAATGGTCGTTTAGTCTTTGAAGTCGGTAATCAAATCTGCAACATTCGATTACAAACGTCAAATTTGAGGCACTGCTCGGGGTTGATTGACAAATTGTGACTAAATTGGGTTAAGTTAACATAATTGTTAGATTTCTAATCCAATCCAAGAATGTAGCGTTATCGGTTAAGTTAAAGGACATATAGCATTACTAGCTTTTGCCCGCGGCTTCGCCCGCGTGAATTTCCCACGGGAACAGTGCTTTTTCCCGGGATAAAAAGTAGCCTATGTGCTATTCCAGGTCATTTTCTACCTCTGTACCAAATTTCATCGAAATCCGTTCAGTAGATTTTGCGTGATTGAGTAACAAACATCCTCACAAACTCACAAACTCACAAATTCACAAACTCACAAACTCACATCCAAACTTTCGCATTTATAATATTAGTATGGATGCTTATATTTTGACATGGATAATTGGATAATTCATATGACGATCAAAGTTTAAATAAATTACTTGTTGAAATTAGTAGGTACTTATACTTTTTTTGTTAAGTATAATAATTTTTTTAATTCTTTTTTTAAAAAACATAGTAACAAAATATCTAACTTAATCTATGACGCAAACCTTTTATTTGAAAGTAACTCCGTGTTCAACCGTAACTGTAATCCGGTTGTGATAGCAGTGAGTTACGGCCACTCTAACTGCGCGAATCTGACCAACAGTTACATTGTTCTCAAAACTTTATAATCTTTCACTATTTAAAAGTGCAACTACTGTAAAGAGAATGGCCCTAATAATGTTCATATCTATTTTCTACTTTTCTTCGTAAAAATTATGTGTCACGATATTTTTCCGCGATAGACTTCCAAGTCAAAGTGAAAGTCAATTGTTTTTTATTTAAATTAGCATTTAAATCGTCATATATCTACAATAATAATACTAATAAACTAGATTAGATAGTTGATAGTTGGACGTCAGAAAATTACTTAAAGCTAAGTTTACTTCTAGCTAGCTTCAAAACTGCTCAATCTTGATAAAGTTTAACCAATGGCAACATAAAGAGACGTGGAAGACACTACCTCACCGACAAAAACAATTTTTATACATTAAATTGAATTGAATTGAAATTAATGTGAAATGAAGTCCAACGCGACAAAAAGATACAGACTATTTTATAACCCGAAATTTCAATGGAAACGAAGAGACAAGCTATCTTACAATAATCAGATATCTGACTCTTAAAGGTGCAACAATAAGAAGCAGGTCTAAAGGACGCAATATATGACATGTTGAGAAGAAGAAAGGCCATAAAATGTAATCGGAATATGAATCACGCGCGCTCGCTCGCCGGCGAAATAATAACAATCGCGGGAATCGAATTTGTCGCCCCACAAGCGTCTGGCATACGACCAAACATGGAGCGGATGGTGCAAGGAATGAGCTGGCAGCGATTTAGGGTTACTAGCTGCGCTTCGAGGCTCCGCTTTCATGGGAACTTCAGGAAAAGTATCCTATGTGTGTGTTCTAAATAGTTTATCTATGCGTGTATGAAACTTCATGTAAATCGGTTTAGAAGTTATTGAGTTATCATGAACTAACCCAACTTCTATTTATGTATGTAGATGTTTTTTTTACTATGACGACATGTTGGATTTGGATACATGTCATCCATGTGTCTTAACAAATATGCTTTCCATAGATTTCAAATTCCCTATCCCTCTTAATCCTAGAGAAACCACGAGGGGAAGGGGTCGTCCAACAGAGAGAACGTTATTAGGAAGCATGTCGGTCGCAACTGGATGAGGAAGGCTAGAGACAGGGAGTTACGGAAGAGTATGGAGGAGGCCTATGTCCGAAGACGGACAAAACAAAGGCTGCAATGATGATGATGATAATCCCTCTCAGTACCCAGATATAAGCAATATCTGGGTACTAAGAAGGATCATCAGCTTTGTCTCACATCTATGCATAGTTTACATCCATACTATTCATACTAATATTCATATATACACTCTTGTAATACCCCTGGTGTTGCAGTAATCCAGGTGACCCACTTGCTCGTTTGCCGCCCTATAATATAAAAAAAATTATAAATGCTAAAAGTCTGTCTGTGTGTTACGCTATCAAAGATGAACCAATTTTGATGAAAACTGGCATTTAAAGGGACACTTTTTTTTAAAGCCCATGGATAAGACTAATTCTAGGCTTTAAGTTGGGGGGTTAAAGGTTGTATGAAAAATAAACAAGATATTAAAATGCCTTAGCTACAACATCGTTGGCCCAATATCCAAAGTGGGTTTATGATAAAGATAAATTTATTTGCTAAAACATGACATTGTGATACATTTTCTCCTCTACCTCTCCGCCTTTACGCCACTCACATGTAAAGGAATTTATTATGAAGTGTCCGCATCCACGGCGTCTTATTTACGTCAAACATGTTCTAACTGATACAGATAGCTGCGCGAACAGGGATAAACATGTTAGGAAAATACGCGTGACGTCACACCGCTTTGCTGATGAGACAGCATTTTTGTAATGTAGGTGAAATAAGTCTTTATTTTTTACTTATCCTTATAAGGATCGAAGTGGATAGAATATTTTTTGTTTCAGTATTTTTTATTGCGCACAGCGAAGCAATGGAGCTCCCTGTCTGCGTCTGTGTTCCCGAGCTAATACAACCTGACTTTCTTCAAATCCAGAGTGAATAGGCTGCTTCTGGGTAAGCTCGCTACATCGTAGACCTCATCTCTGTCCTCGGACAAGATTGTGGTCAAGAGCAAACCCATCTTTGTGTGTCTGACTTTTCCAATATCGAAAAAGAGGTCAAATTACAATTATTTCATTCTTATCGAGAATAACACTAGTGTCAGATTTTATGCAAGTCGCCTTCTGACATGACTTTTTTAAATTACAATAAAAAGACACGATTGCAGTTCAAATTATCATAGAACCTATGTTACCCAAGAAAGGAATATAAGGATCTCATACGACCAAGTATATCTAATCTACCAAGGCATTAAGTACGGAATTATTAAAGAAACACACAAAAAAACACTCCTTTCTTAAGTAGTCGGGTAAGTTAACATTTATATTTGTTCTTCCAAAAAAATATACCGACTCTCTACACTCAGAATTGTGAAATAATAAAGCTACTTCTCAGTTGAAGTCGGTGTCAAGATTCACCTATCCTTTTTTGAAGTCGGTTAAAAATAAAACGCTGGCGGAATTTGGTGCTGAAATGAAGGCTGAAATAAAACATACATAAGTATAGACGACAAAGGAGAAATATAAAAAATAATTTATAGATAATGATATTAGATTTTCATATCGGTAGGTAGGAACAACAGGAAAAAATCTCGCATAAAAGCTTTCCAATAGATAAAAGTCAATATCGATGGAAATACCTCCCGTTATTTTTATCCGAGAATTATTTCAAGATTATCAAATAATAAATAATAACTTATCTTAGGCCTGAAGATAGTCATTACCGCAGACATATAAATATAGATACCGCAAAAGCATCTACCAACTGGTTTCTGCCCGCGACTTCGTCCAAGCGGAACTAAGCGTCGTTTCAAGATAAAACCTAAATCAAATTTATGTAAGACCTTCCGTTATGGGTTAGCGCAGGTAGAAATATGAAAACCGCATCTAATTTCGTTCAGTGGTTTTTGAGTGATGTGCGTCCAAACATACAGACAAAATTCTTAATATAATAATTTGGCTTCTATAGGCCTTTTATAGATCGATTGGATCACAGAACCCCTCGAAAGATGCTGTGATACAACTATTTTTAAAGTTGGACAACTGCCCCTAATAAAGGACCATGGTCCAACTAGTTGGACCACTGTCCCGGAATAGATCGCTCTTACATTTTTTCTAAACTATCTTCTATGTACAAACATAGACCAGCTATTACAGTTTATGTAGATATAAAAAATCAGGCATGCTTATTTTAAACAGAAAATTATACACAGCAGTTCAGTATACTCGTACATCTGTGGTTGTTAGCATACATACATTTGTACTTATAATATCACGTAACACATGGCTCGGAAGCACTTGTATTTCAAGATGGATTCGGATTAGTGATGTCCCTCGGCAACTATCGATGTATCGATATTACTCCAAAACAAAGGTGATACTAATAATTTAAGCTATAGCACAGAATTAATATAAATACTACGTAGCTATAGGTAAAGTATAATGTAATACAAATTTATTTATTACACATAATTTAAATCAGACACAATAAAAATACATATCTACAGAAAATACTTATTAAAAACTTAACTAAGAAAGGAATTTTGGAAATGAAACCCAAGGGGTAAACTAGGTGAAAAAAATCATGCGGCGCGGGTGAAGCCAAAGGTAAAAGATAGTCCCATAAAATGTTAAATGTTCTAAGTATACTAAGGAAGTACTTATTAGATGAAGAAAATATACCTATTGAAATAAAGCCGGATCCAAAGACCCTATCATAACTTTATGTGACATATTTATTTTTAGTCAAGTCAATATCGATATCGATAAATTAAAATCACTATTCCGCCGTAGAATAAACTCGAAAGCAATCTTTGGGAGTACACAAACAATGTCTAGATGAAATTGGGCCTGTTTTTCTAGCATTCATCTTCGGCATTCAGACAAAACTAATATCATAGCATGTTCTGTTTTGGTTCCGTGCATCTAGATGTCTGGTTCCGTAGGTCATAAGTCTGTAATATTTCATTGATACGAATATGGTAATTTTAAATATAGTGAAGTTAACCCTGGACAGGTCGCGCGGACTACAATAGTAGTCCATTGACTTATATTAATTCTGTGCCATTGATACAAAATCGTTTATTTCCGAGAATTGTTTCGTGCGAATCGATGATGCCTTTAGGTACTTGTTGCTAGACAACCGACGCATTCACTCAGTGCAGCGCGAGCGCCGGCATCGCAGGGTTGTTTATCTGGAGCGTTTCAAAGTGGACTGGACTACTATTGTAGTCCGCGCGACTTATTACGTGAGTATTTTTGTCGACACATTTTTTTATTTTATCGTTTTTTACTATTGTTCGTATATTATATAACTGCATTATATATAAAAAGATTTTTTAAGTAAGTTTCGAGCAGTAATATAAACCTTTCTCTAATAAAATTGTATATTTTCAGAATAACTATGGATGAACGCCAGGTAGCTCAAATTCAGGCCTGGCTAGAAGAGGATAATTATAATTTTGAAGCTGAAGCAAGCTCAAACGATGAAGAAGACATACTTGAGGAGCCGGATCACCAAACGGATTCTGAACAAGAAGAAGAAACCCCAAACCAGAAATTTGACACCCGTAGTTCTTCTTCAGAAAACGAAACTTTGGAACGCGCCTATAAAGGCACTCGCCGATCATGCACAGCATGTAGCAAATTCGTCTGTCCTGATCATTCCAAGTATATATGTTCTTCCTGTATTGCTAACAATGATTAAAGTAAATAGAATCAAGAAGGCTGATTCTTGATCTCATTTTGAAATTAAAGTGCCATTTTTCTATAGAAAAACGTCAATGTTCCTATTTTATTATTTTATTTTTTTATTGTAAGAGTTTAACTTAGTTTAATGTTTAAAAATATTAAAGAAAAAGTACCTTGTTATGTTTAAAGTTGATTAAAGTGTGTTGATTAATTATTTTGTAGTTTTATTTTGATTTGAAAATGGACTACAATTGTAGTCCGCGCGACCTCTTACGTGACTTTATAGAGCGCGACCAGTGCAGGGTTAAGAGTATTACCTATAGGTTATTTTAAAGTAATAAAGTGGACATTAAGGTCTAAAGCGGGTCTTGAAGCGGTGGTGGCCGAGTGGTAGGGCGCCCGCCTGTGACTGCAAAGGTCCCAGGTTCGAATCCTGCCCGTGCTACATGACTTTGTATACCAATCTGACTCATGTATCTATGTTAGTTTCCATCGACCACCACTTGCTTCCGGTGAAGGAAAACATCGTGAGGAAACCTGCACTCTTGTTGATGATTATCAGCTAGTGTGTGAAATGGAGAAGGCAATGGCAAACCACTCCATTAAAATTGCCAAGAAAGTCGTTGTGTGTTTTATTCCATATAATGACCACGACCCTCAGTCATGAGGAAATACGACTAGCGAGAAGGTCTAAAAATAAGTAAGTATATCAAAAGTGTAATTTTCAATTTCTTATCTATCGATACCTTTATATGCGATACACTGCAGGCTTCAAATTATTTCAAGATTTGCATACCTGGAACAAAAATAAAATAGGTATTTAATTATGTATTTGATGATAATATTTTTAAAACAACAGCAAAAGGGTATAGAAAATATCACACAGATTGAGCTAGCCCCAATTTCATCGAAATACGTCTAGCAGTTGCATGAAGGAGTTACAAGTACCTATACAAACATAATGTTTCGGGCAGGACTGTATATTTGGCTCTGATTGCTGCATTGGCATGTATTCACCACAAGAGATACAGAATAGAAGAAAGATTTTGACAACCACTTGACATTTCAATTTTCACACAGATAAACAAATACTTTGTGTTGCCAGCAACACATAATACAACAATTTTCGTATTTATAATAAAGTAGTATTGGCCAAACAAGTGGATTTATTTCGCGCTCCACTAGTCCAACCAGTGGCGCTCAAAGTAAAAATATTTTAATTGATTCACGGAAAATTTCGATATCTCACTGCGAATTGGATTAAAAATCAATAAAACTGAATCTGTGTAATACCTCGTTAATGAAAGATGATGCATGGGGGATTACCGCGGTGGAAGCTTTTAATTGAATTGGAAATATTCAGTATTTTCCACTATTATACTTCTTTGTTTATTGTTGTTTATTTTAAATGCGCTCTTAAAATTGTATGAATCTTTAAAATGAATGAATGAATGAAGATCACTTTTTTATTTAAGTAGGCTTAAAAACAGCACTTTTAAATCGTCATACTTAGTTGACGTCAGTTACTTAGTTAGAGCTAAGGTTACTACCGCCTCCAAAGCGCAAGTGGAGAAGAGGCGGCGCAACAAGCTCCACTGCTGCATTTTCTTCAAAGACGTCACCTTACGATATATGTGTCTCATTTTATTTCACCAATCTGCTTTAATGTGATGGGCAACACCCCATTCTCCTTTTGCATCCGTAAAGAAGGCCAGAGTCCCAGCATTGGCCAAACATCATTATGATCATCATAATTTTAGCCTTTTTCCACCCACTGCTAAATCTCTCTTTTTTCTCTCGTCTTGTGCTTATCTCATTCACGTAGGACATATTTTAGAATAAAGGTACGAAGAGTCTTTTGAGGCCAATAGAAGATAAAATGATATTTATGATCTGTTTGTCAGTACGCGCATTACGCTAAAAATATTGCACGTTTGATGCGATTTTAACAGTTACGTTTACGTTACAAGTGGTCTAACTTAAAGTCTGGCTCAGTTTATCTCGATATGCCCATATTGAGAACCTGAAAACCGCGCGAACTAAGTCGCGGGGAAAAGCTCCATATAAAGTAGAGTTTCAAAGGAAGAGTCGACACGCTAAGAAGAAGAAGAAAGGAAAAGAAATGCGCACAGAATACCGTCGGCTTTAGCCCAAAAATGGCGGCGGCTGTCAACCGGAGCTCGCTACAAGTGCATTTCCATACATTTACATATGTATTATTTACGCCGGGTTTCAGCGAAATATCATCCCCTCCTTTCATTAAATTATTTTATCCCGTTATTATTTATGGAAGCATCTGGCTCATGCGTCATATTAAGGAATTTTCATTACGTTTTCATTTCGTAAGAAAAATTTAAGGGAATTTGAACGCAAGCCGAACCATAAACGTAGAAAATAATTGTCTGAAAAATGTTTTTTTTTCTTACTTTATGGGCCGAACACACATCAAAAGAAAGTTAGTGGAGGAATTTTAAAGGATTATCTCTTGACTGACATGTGATTTTCTGTGTTCTTCTCCAAGGGCTGCTAGGCTGGAGGAGGTTGTCTTCGTCCAGTCAGGATTTGGCACTAACTCACTCGTTTCGTGTTTTTTAGTTTAATGTTTGATTAATTTATGAATTTATGAATATTTTTTATATTTTTGTGCGTGCACGCATTCGCGTTGAACAAAGCCCGTCTTCACAACTAACTTCACTTTTTGACATGTAGCGGATGACAGTTCTTTTTTTTTTAGGTTAGGCAAGGAAATGAGTAGGAAAGGTACAATTTGGATTAGGTAAACAATGACAAATGGCGCAACCAACTTCGGGGGGCTTAGAGGTTTTCCTCTACATTGCGTTGAAAGAGTTAATAACTGGAGTGTCTATCTGTAATTTGACATACATTTTATTTATTAAAATTTATTATACAATTGGGATATTGAAAAAAAATATTTACAAATTAATTAAAAAAAATAAAATAAAAATAAAACTAAAATTAAATATATTTATAAAAAACAAGTTAATAACTTATATTTATAAAAAGACTTTGTCCAGCCTTGGTCTTCTTTTGGCTGTGATGATAATGATCAAATCAAAGGAATTCATATAAGTTTTCCACATTGTTTTGGGAGCAAAGATCAAAATAGATAAGTACCTACTCATAAATTTTCTTCCAACTTACGTCAAAAGGGCTTTCTAGCTGATTGATATCATAAATATTGCCTTCGTGTAAACTATTCGTTATAAATTATCCTATAAAATATCAGCATCCCTTTGTTAATATATTTGATTAAACCCAATCGAAGTCGTGCAAAAACTCATACAATATTCTCTGTGACATTATAAAAGTGTCGTATCAAAATTATTCAATTCGAACACGGGTTTGGCTACTTTCGACTAATTTAACTCGAAGTGAAATCCGTCGGGGATTCGTTCGACACTCGATGAATACGACCATCCAATCACAGCATTTTACACAGATGAAACAATTCTAGAGAGAGTAGAGAAAACAAGAGAGATCTATAAGGAGTACAAGAGAGAGATCGTAGCAAGTGGAAATCGCTAGTCTACTCTACCTCTAGTCTCTAGCTAGTCTAGTCTATCCTACTCAAACGGGAAAAAGGTGTGATAATATGAATGTATGTATGAAACAATTCTTCGAGTTTATCTCGAGTACCTATAGCTAAAATTGATATTATTTTAAGTTTGTTAAGCAATTTGTTATTATTTAATTGCCTCTACTGTCCTAGTATTAGAGGCCTTTCTTTCAGCAGTTTATCATTAAATTCTTGGTTTATTCTTTAACCAGAAGCGAACGGCGCTTGAGGCAGATTGGTCATCACAAACTTACGACCCAGAAGTCATAAATCATTTCATAAATCATTTATTCACAAAAAGATATTTACATAGATAGGTGCTGGAGCCCTGTCCTAAGTAAGAACGTGTGTTACAGGGACTCCATTCTTGCAAGTGACATAATTTAATAACCAAGTTAAAATTAAAATAGAGTTCTTAACTATCATTACATTTAAAAATAATGCTAGAAGTACCACAACCACTACACCACCAACAACGCTTCTAAGGATATACATACATACACACATTTGTGACAATTGTAAAAGTATCCCACTAATCCTACTAATATGTTATATGCGAAAGTTTGGATGTGAGTTTGTGAGGATTTTTATCACTCAATCACGAATCAAAATCTTGGACTGATTTCGATTAAATTTGGTATACGGGTAGAAAAATACCGGGAATAGCACATAGGGTACTTTTTATCCCATAATTCTCAAGGAAACGAAGACCTGGGGCGCGGCCAGTATCAAATAAAATGAGGAAAAACTGAATCAGAATGAAAACGAAAACGGCAGAAACAGTAATTAGAGTTTGGGCGACATCTATCCTCAGCGCTGTGTCACATTAATGAGATGTCAATTTACAAACAAACACACTGTAATTGGGAGAAGTGGAGTCGGGACTTGGTTATAAGAGGAGCGATTGGCAAAAAAGAAATAATTTGATTTAATATAATAAGACTCGGTTCACATTATTCCAGTACAGTAATCCAGTGAGTAAATCTGGTGCTGGACTGGATCACATCGACCACATTATTTCAATCCTATTTACTGGTAGAAAAATAACCGGTTAAATATGGAAAGATCTTTTTAAAAGCTGTTGAATCTCAACTAAAAATAATAATAATATAAATGTGAAAGTGAGTTTGTTTATTTATTTATTTGTTTGTTTATTACCTCTTCACGCTTTATCTACTTAACCAATATTTCTGAAATTTCGCATACAAATAGTCAGATTATAATATAAAATTATAAGAAGCTACAATGTGTGTTCACTGTTAAACATTAAATTTCTTACTGGATCGAAATTACTGGACGCAGTTAGTCTCTAACAGTCTCCAACCACGTCTATCTATCTGTTCGCAATAAACTCAAGAACGACTAAACGGATTTACACGTGATCTTCCTCAATGGACAGAGTGGATCATGATAATAATTTTGATATATAATTTACGCGGAAGAAGCCTCGGGAAAACGTTGATAATCACTAATATCGTCCACGTTCACTCGTCACCGTGTCCACCCCGCGTCACACCCAAGTTGTGTGAGCTGCTGCTGTATAATTAATTGTTTATCTTCTGAATAATACAACACACGGGATCTGCAGGTGTGGGGACGAGGTTCAAGGGCAGGCGGTTGTTGCTAGGTGGTTTATATTGAAGTTCAATTATCATTTACTAGCTTTCGCCCGCGGCTACGCCCGCGTGAATTTCCCAAGGGAACAGTGTTTTTTCCCGAATGAAAGGTATCATATGTACTTCTCAGTACTTCAAACTATGTGTATGCTAGATTTCAGAAAGATTGGTTCAGTAGATAAAGAGTGATGAGGTAACAGTTAGGATTAGGATTTAATAGCGATCTGTGTCCCAGTACTGGGCACAGGCCACTATCTCCTTCTTGATCCAAGTTCAATTACTTTACTGGAATGAGCTAATCCATAAATTAAGTCAGGTTTTACGTCGATTACCTTTGCTACTAATTTAAAAGCGGACTTTTAACGAGACACAAAAGTTGTAACTGCTATAGAAGTTCACTGTCTAGCAAAGGCGGATCCAGGACTTTTTCTGGGGGGGCACATGGGCAGTGACGGACTATGCAAGCTTTGTGCAACAAATCAACATGCTGCTATTGCCCCACCGCCTTTAGACGAGTCCTAAAGATGGTGGGGTTCAAAAAGTGCGATTGCCACCCCCACCCCTCTGGTAAATGGACAAAAAATCAACAATAAATAACTGTTAAAAAATCACGTGCCCCCGTGCTCCTCTAAATCTACTACTGCTGTCCATTCCAGTAAAGTGTCAATTATAAAAAGTAATATAATCAACATAATATATCATAACAACAATAAACAAACAACATTGTTCAGTGACAATCAGTTATATGCTCGACCTAGTGTCCGACATCGCTGTCCGGAGTGTCCGGTGTCCGGCTGTGGTGTCCGGAGCTATCTTGACACTGATGCAGTGCTATTGTATAGGTTGTATGCTTGGTCATTGATTTGATTACGCTATGTGGGGTAATCTTGCAATTAGATCGGACGTTAACTGCGGTCACATATTAGATAATAGACTCTGCGGTCTTAAGCCAAGACCAAGACGGAAGAAGGGGTATGTGTATTTGTATGTCTGCTTGTGGCCTAGTAGCACCTAAATGGATAAACCGATTTTAATCTAGTGGTTTAAAAGGTCACTTAATCAAGAGTATTCTTAGCCATGATTCAAGGAAATTGGGAGAAATCAGAATTTTTGCAACATAACGTCTCGTCTTGTTTTTTTTTGGAAATTTGTATTATCTAGTAATTAATTTAGTTTTTCGCGGTGTAATGGTTGATTTTGGTTCATTATTGGTTCTGGGTTCGATCCAAGTTCAAGTCAAGATAGAAAATAGTCTTTTGTCTTGGGCAGTTTTTTATACGAATAATAAGTATACGTGTTATAAAATTCTAGCCGCGCCTGAGAAATTTCTAGATAAAAAGTACCCTATGTGCTATTCCCGGTATTTTTCTACACGTATCTTCTTCTTCTTCTTCTCTCAGCCGAAAGACGTCCACTGCTGGACAAAGGCCTCCCCCAAGGATTTCCACAACGACCGGTCCTGCGCTGCCCGCATCCATGCGCAACCCGCGACCTTCACCAGGTCGTCGGTCCACCGAGTGGGAGGCCTGCCAACACTACGTTTTCCGGTTCGTGGTCGCCACTCGAGAACTTTTCTGCCCCAACGGCTATCTGTTCTGCGAGCTATGTGCCCCGCCCACTGCCACTTAAGCTGCTGCCACTCTACACGTATACCAAATTTCATTGAAATCCGTCCAGTAGATTTTGGGTGGGCACAAATTCACAAACTCACATACAAACTTTCGCATTTATAATATGACTAGCTTTTGCCCGCGGCTTCGCCCGCGTGAATTTCCCACGGGAACTGTGCTTTTTTCCGGGATGAAAGGTACCCTATATCCTTCTCCGTACTTCTAACTATGTGTATACAAAATTTCAGGAAGATTGATTCAGTAGATGAAGCATGAAGAGGTAGTAACAAACAAATAAATAAACAAACAAACTCACTTTCGCATTTATAATATTAGTTAGGATTAGGACTAGTAGGATAGTAAGAAGTAGGACAGTAGAGGTACTTACCTCTAACATCGGAAACTGTGATGTAGTCAAGATAGCGACTATTGTACAAGTAGGCAATTTGAGAGTTTCGTTAATTTTTGCAAAAGTATACGATAAACCCTTTACAAGCAAACACAAAACTCAACTCTCCATTCTCCGTCACGACAATAGCTTCACAAAGCCATTCATAAAGTCACACAAACATACAAAATGCATTCTAAACACGACATAACTCGCTTGTATTGTATTGTCTGAACAAAGTGCGAGCGACGCCGGGTGACGTCATAAGTGTCACACTTCGCTACTGATTTATAACACGACAAATGACCCGCGTCCGACGTTACATGCAAATTGCAATCGTAACTCTAAAAACTTAATGTTCAGTTTTGCTTGTGGAACTGTGCACTGTGGAATTCGATTTTTAAAACAGTTTTATAAGGTGGATGAGGTATTGTTATGAATGAAAATTGGGGAAAAGTGCCATTATTTAGCATAGTAATAGGGGTGGAATTCGGGTGATGTGAAGTATTTCCTGTTTAATGTAAAGTTTGCGATGTTCATTTAATTTTGAACATCGCTGTCGTGTTACATTTATCACTATGCCATTTCGTTAGGTTTGAAGTTTTTTTCCTAAGTCACAATAGTGTTAAGCTTTAAAACTTTAAAATTGTACTCAACTCAGTAGTAGCAAATCTATATATATCTATATATGTAGGGATGGGTCTAAATAAAACGTTAAAAATATTTATACTTAACTTTTATTAAAGTGATAGCGGAGCACAAAGTACATCAATCTTTTTCAATGGCGTCCGATTCACTCGACAATCTTTGAATGAATGAATGAGAACGGATTGAATGCATTGAATGTGAATGAAAGAACAACGAATAGGTAGGTACTGTATCGTTTAGAAATAAGTAATGAGTAAATAGAAAAAAAAATCCTACAGCTCGGCCATTCTGCTCTTCAGTCTGGCCTCAGACTGAACCTAGTCTAAGATTACATAACAAAACTAAAATAAACAGACCTTACAACATCATGGCTGTTTTATTCATATTTGAATTCAAAAGAAAAAGAACTATTTTTAGCTAAACATTACACTTGTAATAGAAAAGAGTAAACTAAACATCATTAGAAAGTACAAAAATACTGTTTTAAATTCTTCTTATAAACAAATAAACAAGTAATACTAAATTACAAGAGCTACAAAAACAAATGTTTTATTAACCTATAGTTAACCATATCTACTAGGCTTATGCAAAAAAAAACATTAAGTTGGTTATTTTCCCTGTGTTTGATTCCTACGAAGCCACTCTTGGAGTCAGTAATTAACAATTGTCAATGTACCATCAAACACAGAAAAATCTGAACATCGTTCCACAGTCGAGATAATTTTAAACAGTAGCTAATGAAAAGTATACTAGAATATACTGACAATACAACTGTTAAACTAAGTAAAATATTAAACCAGTATATTGAATAGTATTTAACAACTGATAAAATACTAACAATAGTACACAAGAAAAGTCTTGAACAACCATCTTTTTTCTTTACAAAGACCAAAGGTCTTGCACACTTGGAAAAACTTATGAGAACTATATTCTTTGACAACCACTCATCGATATGATTTATTATATTTTTACACGACTGACCAAAAAAGGAGTGTTATGTTTTCAGGGTTCATGTATGTATGTATGTAAGTTTCTTTATTCCAACATAAGTCCTGAACGGCTGAACAGATTTTGATGTGAGAGGTATTTTTAGATTCCTTACATTCCTCCGAGTGACATAGGCTATGTGAGTTGTCAGTCGTGTTTTTTTTTTAATAATTAGCTTGTTCTTACTTAGGGCTAATCTCCTTGGTAGCTGTGTAACCAGAATAACATCATTTTTAACTATCTTTAATTTAACGGGTGCTTCTCTTATTTTTAAAGGCTTATAGCTACTTATGAGTCCTTGTACTTTAGGGCGTTCATCACCAATGCTGGAAAGTAAACATATATTATGTGAATATGAACTATCGTAACACTGAGGCTTTACTTCAATAGCACTGTTGATAACTGTTACAGTATTAACCAAAAAAGGCTGGCCCAAAATTATATTGTATGGAATAGCATTATCAGGCACAATATAAAAACTAATATGATAACTATGATGATCAATCGATAAATCAACATCAAATTTACCTATAGAAAACACTTTACAAGTACCTAAACCAGTAAGTAATATTTTTTCGGGCTTATAAGTTAAATTTAACCTCTTATACAATTGAAATGTTACTAAATTTAAGTTACTACCGGTATCTATCAAACAGTTATCTGAAATATTTACTACTTTAACTTTATCTAATTTTACATTTTTGTATAATAAAGATGTTTTGTTTACATTGAAAATATGCTTAAGTCGACAACTGTCACTAATGTCACTTTCACAAATGTCACTGTCACACTCATGACGGAACGAACTGACGTTGACGTCTTTCAAGACTGGTTCACTGGGTTCACTCACCGGCTCGGACGTCTCCGTTTCCGGCTCACCGTAGTCTTCACTAACTTCGTTCACGTTCACTCGATCCGGCACTTCTTGTGACGTCACGAACATAGACTTCCGTGGATTCTTTGCGCCGCCATTTTGCACGCTGTTTGATGATTTTTCAGCTTCTTTCTTGCAGTTTGTACCGATATGCCCGAACTCGTTGCATTTGAAGCACTTCACGCCCTTGGAACAGCCAGCTGACGTATGCCCCTTCTCACCACACTTGTAGCAGCGCAGGAATTGTTTAGACCCACTTTCGCTTTCCTTGATTTTTTCCTTGTTGTCAACAGGTACAGGTTTCTCGCGCGCCGACCTCCTAGTCTTCTGTTTAAATGTTTCATACAGGGCCAATTTCTCCTTCAGCACTGGATATGATGTAACTCCATAGAACATTAACTTGTTGGACTCGTAGTCCGAGATCCCATCAATAATGTATTGTATCGCCACGTAATCTGGGAATTTCGCCCTCTTCCCAAGCTCTTTCATGACTAGCATGTATTGGTAATAGGTTTCGTTGGCCCGTTTCTTACGCGCACTCATCATTTCGTGCATTTGTTTACTGTTGACCGCTTCAGGGAATTCTTTGATAAGCGCTGCCTTCAGCTCATCGTACGTTCTGAAAGTTTTTTCTGTCTTCAGCCACAGTTCGGCCGTGCCGGCTAGACATCGCCGGGCAATAACAAGCTTTTGTTGCGCGGTCCATCCGAATATTTCCGCGTTATCTTCTAAATCTTGCGCCCACTTGACGGAGGAATACGTCATATCATCCCCAGTGAACTTGGGTATAGAATCCACCATGTTGGACGGATTACCACTCTTGCCGCTATCACTTCTGTCGTCGTCTGGCATCGTCGTATGCTTGCACGCAGCCCGCGTCTTTCTTCTTGCCAACCAACCTCTGTAACTCGTGTGAGGTTAACCGGCCGGTACACGTGCACGCTGCCGTTCGTCTTGATTGCAATCCTCTTGAAACTATTTAGACCCATATAATCTCGTGTATCCCGGACGAGAATTTGTAGGGATGGGTCTAAATAAAACGTTAAAAATATTTATACTTAACTTTTATTAAAGTGATAGCGGAGCACAAAGTACATCAATCTTTTTCAATGGCGTCCGATTCACTCGACAATCTTTGAATGAATGAATGAGAACGGATTGAATGCATTGAATGTGAACGAAAGAACAACGAATAGGTAGGTACTGTATCGTTTAGAAATAAGTAATGAGTAAATAGAAAAAAAAATCCTACATATATATATATATATATATATAACTCAAAGATGACTGGCTGACTGACTGACATAGTGATCTATCATCGCACAGCCCAAACCACTGGACGGATCGGGCTGAAATTTGGCATGCAGGTAGATGTTTTGCATGTTTTGACCTAGGCATTCGCTAAGAAAGGATTAACGCGAGCGAAACCGAGGGCAAAAGAAAATCGCGTTACTTTCAGACAAGCTCTTTGTCGTACAAATTATCGCCAACATTCTCAATACCTACGCATGTGCTCTAAATGCAACAAAATTTGCCATGACATTGACATCTTCAGTGCATCGACCAAAACCATAAAACGATCTTTGTTATCTTAGTAAAAATTACTTTTTATTCTAAATTTCTTTTTTGTTTATTACAAATTTAATGAACGTGATTTTATTAACTTATTAATATTAATTGTATTCTGCGAGCTACATATTATGTGCATGCCGTGTTCGCTCGTAGTAGGTTGTTATAATTGTTTGAAATTGTATCTTTGTTTATTGTGTACCTTGTAGCAACCAGTTTGCGAACCAATAAATAAAAAAAAAAGCTAGTATTATATATACTTATAAACTCTAGATTGAGAAATCATAGAACAATACACAGTATTCATAAAGAATTAAGACATAAACGTTGAAAATATTGTAAAACTTAGAAAATACTAGGTATGTTTCTTTATCACGGAATTCCCGCGTAAGAGGAGTCAGGGGCACGGAGTTCACCATAATATCGCTTCTATTTCCTAAACAAATCAGTGGGCGGGTATTTTAATTCCTGTCAGCGTTACACGACGCCAAATTCTTTGACCGTTTTTATCGAAAACCCAATTTTGCCGGAACCCACGCTATTAAATAAAACTAGCCAAGCGCGAGTCCTTTTTTAAAACAAGGGATTTGGTAACCTTTAAGGAGAGAGTGTTAGTAGAATCAACCATTGCATGAGTCAGATTGGTTACAAACTCACGAGCCACGAGTAGGATTCGGACTTGGGAGCTTACAACCACCATTCAAGGGGAGTGGTCCAAATGCTCTGTCCAACTAGTTGGACCATGGGTCTTTACTAGGGGCAGTTGTCCAACTTTAAAAATAGTTGGACGTGGTCCAAAATTTAAAACATAACTTGCCAACTCTAAATACCTCCACTGCATCTTGTGCATATGGTACCTAAAGCGTACTATACTTACCTATTGCCTTGCCGGGCTTTAAAACCACTGCCACCACACCACCGCTTCTATCATCATTTTCAAATCTATTCAGTGGTAAAATGCGACAGAGATCCATTGAATGATATCCTTCTTTTTTTCGAGTCAAAAGCCACAGCAACCGCTCTGTCATTGACCTCATTGAGGTCCTCTACTGGGCAGGAGGGGAGGAAGTTCGGATTGTACTACTTCTTTTAAAAAATAATATTTTATAACAATTACATATATAGATAAACAAATATGCAAGACACAGGTCGATCTGTGAAGGATCATTTTTCATCTTGACTCGACCGGGGATCAAACCCGACCTGGGTTTGACATTCCGGCAGTCTCCGGTGTGGCAGTCCGGCATGACATTAGAACACGGTACTCATCGAGGACATAAGATAATATGAATTGCACACTATTGCACATCTCCGCAATTATATAAATTTTATTATTAGCCAAGAACCCCATCAGAACCAGCCTGGATTCTGGTTAGATTTCTGTCATTAATTAAAACCAATTGACACCAACGACGATACAACTACGAAATATCAAATCAAGTTGCGTTCTCCTTTTCTGACTTATCGAGTAAAATGCAAGGTCACTCGACCCGCGCTATGATATCAGGGTTTCTAACGACACGGTACCCTAAATCTGCCCAATATATTACAATTTTATCTGTCAGTTGTCATCGGCTACCCTCGTCTCGATTCTTACATTGAAGCGAATGTTAATTGTCTTTATCGATGTCCCGATCCAATTTAACCAATTTACCTATTGGTTGGCCCTAAAGGGGCTAAATTGGCCCTAAAATCCTTTTTTTTTCGTACGGAAATTTCAGATCCTGTGACCAGAATGCACGCTGTTCATACAAAATGTTCGAGTGGGCGCACACGTGTCTTACATTTTCCGTTCGGAAAACGAAACGGACTTGTGGGTCCGTTTCGCTTTTAGAACATTTTGTATGAAAAACGTGCATTCGGGTCACCGAATCTAACATTTCAGAACGGAAATAAACTGACGTGTGAGCCCGCAGCTTAAATCAGTTTGGATACAGATACTGTTTTGTATAAAACTAGCAGCGATCCCAGATCACTGCTAATAGCCCACATATAGCCAACCCACGAACTAACCCACGTGCTCTGGTTCGACTGACCCACCGGCTCGGGTCTGAATTTGGGTACACAGGCTGTATGCGGACTGCAGTCTCTGCTACCCCTGCGTTTTAAGGGGATAGAAAACAGATACAGTAACATGTGTTTATCCCTTACGGGGTAGACAGAGCCAAGAGTCGTGAGACTCGAAGGCCACGGTTAGCATAGAAGTTTGGACAATCTGACTATCG
Organism: Ephestia elutella; assembly: GCA_018467065.1. Taxonomy (NCBI): domain Eukaryota; kingdom Metazoa; phylum Arthropoda; class Insecta; order Lepidoptera; family Pyralidae; genus Ephestia; species Ephestia elutella. The sequence goes on from CM031590.1 coordinate 566,510, forward strand.
TATTTTTTTTACATCCTCCTTCTTTAGTCATATTCGTCATGGCTGAAGATCGCAGTCGTTACGTGGAATAAAACACACATAACGATTTTCTTAGAGTGTATTGCCATTGCCTACTACACTACCACTACATCACTGTGGTATAATTTAGTAGTTAATGTTCGTAGTCGTTTCAGCGTGAAATTGCGGCTATACAGGGTGATTATTGTGGTTTTTGTGTGCAGTTCCGAGGTTTAGTTACTGTTCAGGTATTAATTTTTGCGACCGCCGCTATTTGCTGAATTTCAGTGTGCTTTGTGAATGAAATTATTTTATTTGAATCTTGCTAGCCCTATTTTCAAATATATAGTAATGTTTTACATTATAACTTGTCATATTTCATAACAACTAAAGTAAGTACTAGTAATTAATTTTTCTGGCACACACACAATCATAACCAAATGTCCAGTAAAAAAAACTAAGCATTATCTACCAGTTTAACATCGATAAACATACACCAAGGGAAATGAGTCCATAGTAAATATTCAAAAGTTAACTCATATTCAGAACCACATTCAAATGACACGCATTTTTCGAACGGTCCCGATGTCACGTCACAAACGGTTCACGTCGCGGCGTTTAGGGACTGTCCCGTCGCGTGACACGGCCCGCGGGACGCGTGACGTCACGCGGGCAGGAAGACCCCACTCTGGCATGCATGCTAAATTTACATCGAAAATGGTTCGCCTAGTGAGCATAGTGACAGCTACACTAGTTTTGTATTACTGCCGTAATTTTATCTACTGGCATAGGTATTTCGGTTTTTTTAATTTATTTCGTCTTCTAATATTTTTAGTAGCTTAATTTTTTATCGAGTTTATGTATAAAAATCCAGGGATTCTAAAAAGCCTATATAACGTCCTCTGATGATTTGTATTACGACTACCTGGTGAAAGCCTGCGTTTACGCTCTCCTTCCAATTCATTGAAATACTTTTCTCACGAGACAAAAACGTAGCAGGATGTATTTTTTATCATTATAGGAAAGCCCTTGAATTCCTCTACACTATTTTGGCAAAGTAATGATAACTTATTACAGCTATTCCATTTACCGGGTAATATTAACATCGTACCCCCCTCCCCCTTCCCCACGTGACATGTAGCGTGACGAAGGTCACAAATTCATAAAGTTAACACACAATCATAAAGTTGGCAACATTATAATGAGATGTCGGGGTACTAGATGGCTTATTTTTGTACATTTATATGTATGTATAGATCTTAGATAACCATATTATTATTTTTGTATTATAAAAGTCTGATAAAATATGAATCAAAAATAATCAAATTCACAAAGTTATCATGTTATTTTTATGTAGGTACTTAGTTAGTTTTTCATTTTTGTAAGTAATTTTTTGTCGAATAAATTACTTCCAAAAATTATATGATAAAACCCAAAAAAATATGTTTCTTTTATGACAATACTCGCATGATATGAAAAATAAATTTCTCTCCACAATAATATCTTAAACCGAATTAGTTTTAAATTCTCGTCGGGAATTTAAACCGACATCAAATTAACCGAACCACACTCGAGAGGGTTTTAATGAGGACTCGCTCCTCAGCGGCGGGTAATCGATGTAATTAATAAATATTTCCGATAACAACTCCCAATCAAAAGGAAACCACGGAATTATCAAGTTCCTCGAGGAATTAGGGAATCAGGAATTAACAAGCCAAGAATTGCTAGAGAGCGTAATTTTATATCTCAAGCTCTTAGTTTTGCCTGCTCGAATTATTTGCCTGCACCTTCGACATGACCAAAGAAAAAATACATACATAGAATCACGTCTTTATGCCTTACGACGTAGACAGAGTCAAGAATCGTGAGACTCGAAGGCCAGGCTTAGCTGAATAGTGGGCTCTCTGATAAAATGGAGATTCAAGTACAGTGACAGGTCGCTAGCCCATCGCCTATGAGTAGAGGGTCCCCAGTTTAAATCCCAGTTTAAAAAATACATGACTACGTTTCATGGAAAAACTTGCTTATGTTTGCTAGTTAATGAGTTTATCAATAACCTGGGTTTTTAGTAAACTAAACTTTGAATTATAACGCAGTCTTCATTATTGCACAATTTAATGCGGTTTCCGTCAATGGGGCGACGACGCGTGAGGAACCTTAGGTCGAGGATAAGCGCGGGCTAACCTTGGAGTAAATGCTAATATTAATGACAAAATCATAGATGTGAATTTGAAATCCATGGTGTCAGTGATAGCAAGGGAGACACAATGTGAAGTCAAAGTCAAAAATTCTTTATTGAAACTTGGCCTTCAAAGAAGGCTCTTTTTTATGTCAAAAAATAATTATATAATCATAGTATATTGTCACAAAGCTACAAACTGCTAGCATTTCGGAACGATCACTGCTGAGAAGAAATGCCGAAAGAAACACATGAAGTCCTGGTCGCCTAACATGCCAGAGGGGCTATTTATTATCTTTATACATTCACTAGATTAGATCAGTCAAAAGTAAAATAAAATAAGAAACAAATATACATGATAGCTTAAAATTACTTTTAATATTCGTTATTATCCGGAGAGTTCGTATCAAGAAAGTTATGCGTAGACTGTCATACATTACAGACAATGTCCATTACTTTAACTGACATGACCCGAATACGATAGCTGTTACATTATTACATCGCACCCTAGAGATATTCCGGACGCTGAGGGCTTTTCAATGGTCAAAGTTGACTCAATAATGATATCTTTAATGACACCGATGGTTTGAGGGGTTGAAAGCTGTGAAGTTATGTACTAGCTGAGCCTCGGAGCCCCGTTCCCTTGGGAATTTTTGGATAAAAAGTACCCTATGTGTTGTACCAAGTTTCATTCTACGCGTGTATCAAATTTCATCAAAATTGAATTGAGTTGTTCGAAGTTGAGGAGAGTTTGAGGATGCTGAGCTGTTGACAGGATCTTGAAGTTATGGTAGTTGTTGAGAACTGACGTTAAGTTAAATGCACAGTAAAAATAAGTTGAAGTTTATTATAGTTAGAGTTACAAGTTAAGTTAGTTAAATTTAAAAGTGAAGTGAACAGAATAATATAAAATCGTTTAAATATACAGAGCAGCTGATTAGAGCGCTGCGTTAGCAATAACCTACATTGTGCGGTCTTTGACCGTACAATGTAGGTTATTGCGATTCTGTTCTGATGTGATTTGATTGTTTTGATCTTTAGAAATGGTTGTCGTGGCTGGCTGTTTTCCTTTGGATTGCCTTCTTTTTTATTTTTTTATTATAGATTTTAGTGCGTTTGAACTCAATCTTGCCTAATGGGAAGCAAAGATAACGTCTAGGGTGGTATACGCAAACTCGAAATATGCCTATTCACTCTTGCCTTCTACATTTTATATGCCAGTAGATTCTCATCATCGTAATAGAGCACAGGTTTTCTCACAATGTTTTTGGAAGCAAATGGTGGTCTATTAAGGTAAGTACACAAAAACTTTCTGCATAAATTCACTAACTATATACGGTATTATACACATCACACATGTGTCGGAGTTTCAACTTTAATTGCGAGTCCCCGGGGCGGTTATTACCGGATTATGACGGAGTTAACTCGATCCTCGGAAGGTTCAATTGTCAGTTTTATAGTTCCAGCTCGAACGTGATTCATATTCATGACATAATTTATTTGAAGGGGAATTGGATGTTATTGCAACTATATTCTTTACTAGTTGTGCTCTAGAGCTTCGCTGCCGTGGGAATTTCAGTTTTTTTTTTTTATCAAACCTAAGCTTATTATTACAGAAATTATTAATGGAAAGTTCAAAATTAGATTCGAATTCGTTCTGAGATAATGTAAGTTCCATATTTGTCCACGATCCTAAGAGCTGCGGTGGCATAATCATGACTCTTTGACACTTCTACGTTATTATTATTCGTAATTCGGTGTTAATACTGATAATCCTCTTTTGTATATTCCGAGAGTGTCAAATGGGTCGTGTGGCGGAAACTATTAAGATGCTTTATGACCCCCTCGAGAAGTTCGGGATATAACCGAGACAGTTTGCATAATGTCGTAATGACTGGATGGTCAATAATGTCTCTAAACACCAGCTGTTTTATGGGTTAGTGGTGACCTTGCTTAGTTGCGTTGTGCCACTGGGAGGGCGTTTCATAGAAACGGGTCGTCATATATACCTACTACTACAAATGAAACTGTAGATCCGTGAAAACATCAGGAACACGTCAATGTGTCCGTTTTCAATGTCATAGCGTCCCAATCCGCAAAAGAACGGGGGAGAAGTGCGGGAGGTGCGGGGGGTGCCATATTGCGGGAGGGGCAGGGAGTGTCCTTTCTGTACGTAGTACTTATATTAATTCTGTGGCTGTGTTTATTAACGGAGCGGAGGTAGTCGAGTAGTGCCAACGGCCCAGGTTCGAATCCTACTATCAATGCTATTAGTTTTGACCATTCTAACAGCATTGATCATCTATGCGTAGTTTTCAAAGACTACCACTTTCTTCCTTTGAAGAAAAACTGCGCTCTAGTTGATGATTTACTGCTAGTGTGTGAAGAGGAGAAGGCATTTTCAAGAATGTTGTTACGTGTGTTTTATTCCACGTGACTTCTTAGCTATGAGGAATTCTATTATAAGTAGAGTGTTTTATTAACCCATGGCAAATAAAAGGGTGTTTAATAATACAAAAGATAGGTAGTGAAACAAAAATAGAGTCTTTGTCTATTGTTGAAACTGGGGTTGAGTAGGTAAATACGATTCACATGGCGTAAATCTCCATGGAGTGTCTTTTTGACCGACTATACAAAAAGTTGTTGTCCATGGGCAGCGGTGATTACTTACCATCAGGTGACCCGCTTGCTCGTTTGCCACCCTATGTTATATAAAAAAAAAAGTAGCAAGTTAAGCATTCTAAAATCCAAACTGTCTTCTTAAGCTATCAGTCTGAACTCCTGGTTCATTTGTTAGAATTACATTACTCCAAATGTAAGTTTATGAATATGAAAGTGAAGTTTGGTCAAACTGAAAAATCTGAAAAGCTCTGTTATATAAGTATATACTTATACAGATTTTTTTTTCTGATTTTTCAGAGAAACACATAGCTTTATAATATACAAAAATATTTTTTCAAATCGAACCAGAATCCTAGAGATAAGCATTTTCAAATAAACAACTTTATTATACAAATATAAAAGTATCGATAGAGAGTATATAAATCAAATTAACATCAAGAAGTTAATTTTAAACTATATTAAAGCTCAGTTAACGTCTTACGTAATACAGCCTTCAGTTAGCAAGTTTGCACCTCGTAAACTTATTACGATAAACAACGGTAGGCGTCGCAAATTAATTTGATTCCCCCTGTTTGACCCCCTCCCCCTCCCCCTTCTAAGGATCAAAGTAGACTTGCTAATAATTTCTGTGATTTATTTTTATGTTAAGGTAATGAGCGAGTTTTCTGACACCTAAATTAAGAAAAAAAATCAATATAAAAATGTCTCAAAAGATGGCGTTTTATTGAAAGCCGAGTCGTAATAATGACTGTACCTATATTGTGCGCTTTTTATTGTCAGCCAGAGGCAGAAAAATAATCACATAACAGTTTGACAGTTGCACAAATCACAATATTGATACTTTTTAGATGTTCTTTTATTAGGTTTTTTTTTTAAATGCCAATATCGTGCATTTTTGCTTTTTGAATGGTCTCGCCTTTTACTAAGCGCCATCTATGTATTCATCTGGACCTATTTTTTTTTTTAATTTGGGTCTCGGAAAATCCCTCATTATTGGATATACTCATGACTGATTAAATATGAATCTGTATTTATATACTGTATCTGACCTATGTCTGTGTACAAGGAGATATTTAAGAAATAAATGTATGAGGGTAATAGAGGAAAACCGTTTTTTTTAGAAGTTTAGTCTGTCTGTATGTTTGTACGCACATCACACAAAAACTACTGCTTAAAATTGAAAGTTGATTTCAGAGTTGTGTTCCTAAAGGTCTAAATTGAAATGTGGCGTAGGTTTCATCTTAATACACCGCTTAGAACTTGAGGTAAGAAAATAAGCTCTGAGTCGCGGGCAAAATTACTTTATTTTCTGGGAAATAATCATTTTCACGGAAAATAGTATAACAAACATCTCTCTTTAGTCGTATTTCCTCATGACTGAGGGTCGTGGTCATTATATGGAATGAAACACACACAACGACTCTCATGGCAATTTTAATGGAGTGGTTTGCCATTGCCTTCTCCATTTCACACACTAGCTGATAATCATCAACCAGAGTGCAGGTTTCCTCACGATGTTTATATAACAAACATAGTACCTAGATAATAGTTTCAAAATTTCCATGAATCTACAAAATGCACCTAGTAGACATAAATTGGTATCTCTCTCTCAGCCTAAAGACGTCCACTACTGGACAAAGGCCTCCTCCAAGGATTTCATCCATGGAGGGTTGTGCCGTAATCGCCACGCTTGGCAGACGGGTTGGCGATCGCAGTGTGATGGCATAGTACGCGGAAAGATGCTGCTGCCCATCCTCCGGTGTTTTAAATCCCTTAGTCGCCTTTTACGACACCCACGTAAATTAACCCACGTAAATTGGTATACTGAAATTATATATACACGAGCGAAGCAGGCTGAAGCTAGTGGTCAAGAGAATGTTGAATGAAAATGGCTCTAGTAACAAAACAAAGGGCTCTGTTCTGTTCACAGAGCAGCCATTGTTTTGGATCTTAAAACTCTTAAACAGACAAACATTGATTTAAACCAGTCAAGTTACAAGCATCAGTTCAAGTGTTGAGCAAGACGGATGTACAAAACAGAAGTCACTGAATTTCATCCTTCCCATGATATTATAAATTCAAAGTGAGTTTGTTTATTTGTTACCTCTTCACGCTTTATCTACTGAACCAATCTTCCTGAAATTTCGCACACATTCGTTAGAAGTACTAAGAAGGAAATAGGGTACTTTTCATCCCGGGTAAAAGCGCTGTTCCCGTGGAAAACTTACGCGGGCGAAGCCTAGGAAAAAAGCTAGTAAATGTTAAATATTTAAGATTTAAATTGAATTGAATAATATTAGAGTGAAAACAAAAACTTTTTTAAATAGCAATAGTTTCTAAACGGCGGCATTTTAAGATGAAATCTGCAGATTAACGGAACAGATTTAAGTCAAACCTTCAACAGTATACAACTTTGAAAACCGCATAAAATTTCATTTAGTACTTTTTGCGTGATGCGCATCGAAAATAATAGACCGAAAAATCATATTGACTTCTATCTACTTCATTATTTTCTTAAATATCTTCTATTTACAGGCATAGGACAGTTTTACAGTTTTATTATTCGTATTTTTTTGTAGCTATAACATGTCCCATTGTTGGGCAAAAGCTTCCCCACTCTCTTTCCATGTGTCCCTATCTCTGGTCTTTTCTGTTCACTTTCTGTCGAATGCCCTAAGTTCATCCGACCATCTTGTCTTAGGCCTTCCTCGCTTTCTGTGCCCATCAGCTGGGACCCAGGTGGTAAGTATGTGAGCCCATCTTTCGGGATGCATACGGCCCACGTGACCCATCCAATTCGTATAGACAAATGTATTATTATTTGCTGTTCTAGCACAGTAGCTCTTTCTATAAGTATTTCGGCAATGTTACATTTTTATTTGGGAGGCTATTTACAAAATAATCTGTGATATTTCTAATCTGTGACAACAATACTCAGCAGATGTTGACAGGGCACTTGTTATCAAAACAAAAGCTGGCAATAATTGTACAGCTAGGGAAATATTTGCAGAGTTTCTTAAATTGGGGATCCCTAATTCATTTAGTGCTGGTGCTGACAGATGGTACGTATTTTTAACCTACGATGTAGTACTAATATTAATTCTGTGCCTACGATGCAAAACCGTGGGATGTTCTATGTTTAATTTGAGTGTCAAAGCTCCCAAACAATTAAACCGATTTAAATAAGGGTTACATTCAAAGCCTATTGAGATGATACTTAGCTAAGTTTTATGAAAGTTGATAGGTACAGCAACTACTTGTTCTCTCCATGACAAGTCAGCTTGTTTCTAGATGATGTGGCGATGTATTGCAAATTTTTAATTTATAGTTATCGCGAACTGATAAACGTAAGTTATATTTGACGAATGTTTGTTTCTAATATTTTTTAACTTGCATATTTCAGACTATCTCACGAAACGAACCGAAAGAAATGAATTTATTTATGCATTAGCAAATAAAAATGTTCAAACTTATTTTGTCAATATAAATAACACCCGTCTTCCCCAGCAGGGGTCAAACCAAACAGACAGGTACACCTGTAAGGCGTCAAAGTATTTGTTTTCCATCGCGGGCAGATGTTTGCCCGGCCTGTTTGCCCAGATTGTTTGCCCAGTCCTGATTGTTGTTCGGCAATCTGATTTGTCGAGAGGACCGGCAATATTTGAACAAGCGGCAGCCATATTTCTAAAATTGGGAATCTGTTTGGTAATTTGTTAATGTAGCGTCTGTTTTCGGACATTTCTGTTGGCTATTTGATTTCTTCGTGATCTTTCTTGGTATTTGTTGGATATTGTTTGTTATACTATGTAAGGAGGGTTTCTAGAGTCTATTATATTTGTTTTATTATGTAGTATTCAAGTAGGTAAATATAGAAGGGTTAGGGATAATAAAATCTACAAAATAACACAAGGATATTTTATTTTGGGGTGCAGAGCTAGAAAAACATAGTTATTGAAATAATATATGTGACAAGTGTACCTACTTAAATGGATATACGATATTGAAAAATCTAATTCGGTTTTTTTGGTCTCCTGCCGGGGGACGAATAGGTACCTTTATAGGGGCCGAATCTTCAACTTTTATTCCAGGGGACGAATTTTAGGGTGCGAGTGGGTACCGACTCGTTAAAATCCCTTTTCCTTGAATGACTTTTACAATCAGCGCGGGAAGAGAAGCAGCTGACACATTATATGCTTTTTATGACCAATATCATTTACCAATTACCACAGATTACTAAAATCTATTTTAACTACTCATGTGCTATTACCAAAAAAAGTTACAAATTATAATTACCTACTTACACCCTGAGCGAAGTAAAACTTTGTGTTACAGGGACATATACACTTGGTAAAATAAACAATAATGGAAGCAAGTAGTCATAATAACAATTTTAAATCTATTAATGCACTTCTGATTGGACATAATGTAACATAATCAATACGGCGGGTGACAACGTGCGCCACTCGCGAACATGACACATTTCGTACATCCAAATAATCTTGTTTTGTGCAATGCATCGATTGACATCGCAAATTTGAGCGTTTAATTAGAATTAATAGATACATAACTACTCTTAGTAACTTTTGTATTTCAATTCTTTGCTAATATAATAAAGTTTGCGCCTATCTCTGGAACTACGAGTTTGACTTGAAAAAAAATTCTGTGTTCGATATTCACGAAGAAAGCTATAGGCTATCCCAAATTTCCATGCGAACAAAGCCACATGACACAGCTAGTAATAAAATAAATTAGAAAATGAGCTTTTGCCTGCGACTTCGTCCACGTGTAATTTACTGTTGTTAATATTTCAGGTTCTAAGCAGTCTATCAAGGTGAAACATGCACTAGTTCACCAATACAAGTGTGAAAACTGCAACCACGGTTCGATTGATCTTGCAAACTACTAGGTTTTTGACTACTTTAGAGAACCTAAATGAGACAAGTTTTAGCAAATAAAATTAAAACGTAGCAAGTGATAAAAGCTCGCAATAAACAAACAAAAGATTCACTGATGTATCGAGTAATTAACCACCCAACACTATTCCATCGTTATTTCTGCGCAACTAGAATTTATCGCTAAATACGTATCCTTTTATGTCGAAAATTGGTTAGTGAAATATATTTTTCAGGGCGTGACCTTTCATCCGATAGCAGCAAGGTTCATAATGTGTACATATTTGTAGACGTGCCTGCCGGTATATTGTGCGCCGTTATCTATTGATGGCACTCATAATCTAGGTAATAGATGTGAGCGCTGAGTGCGTGTAGGGTTGGCAACAACATGTTACTGGACATTTCGGGGGTTTTTGATGGGAAGAACATTGAAATGTCAGCTTTTTCTGGGTTGCGCTTCAGACTGTTGCGGTTTAATTGATTTGATAAGAAGCTACATCGCCCGTCGCCTCAAAGAACTTATGAAACACTGGGTAATTTGCAAATTATATTAATTTAAATTTATATCATAGTATCTGGATACAGGACGGACGGCCACAAAGGAAGAGGCAGATCAAGAAGGAGATGGCGGATCGACATAGCCAAAGTCTTACCTGAACAGACAGAATTTGTAATCTATTGTTTTTTTATCTAACCTGTGTTATTGGTCTTTTTCCTTCTATTTGTCTCTGTCCATTGCAAGTTCTGATAAGAATTTGTTGTCAAAACAATAGGAACGTCCTTACAATATTTTTGAATAACCTAATTTCAGATGCGGCAAACATGGCATCAAAAGCTTCATGCTTCCAAATAAATATGAGGTCGGAAATTGATACCGGAAGCTTCCCACGGAAGTCGACACCAAGCTTCGCGCGCGGAGCTTTCCAACTTTCTTATCTTGGGCAATGAAGGTTGAATCATGGACGAAAATTGACAGGATTTATCTAAAATGAGATTTTTTCAAACTAAGCAGATAGATTTGTTTATTGGAATGTACGTATAGATAGATGTAGGATATGACAAATATTTTTAAGACGAAAGTCAGGCTAGCTGTAGACTCTCTAATCTGAAAGTTCCAAGGAGCGAAGACAAGAGGCATAATACTTGATATTCATAATAAAATAATAAATTTATAGAGGACCTAATTAATAGTGTATAAAATTATGTTAGTCATAAAAACTTGCATATTTTTGTAAGAATTTGTATTATAGGAAAAAAAAAACTTATGTTATCCTAACTAATATTATAAATGCGAAAATGAGTTTATTTGTTTGTTTGTTACCTCTTCACGATTTATCTACTGAACCAATCTTTCTGAAATTTCACATACACATAGCTGGAAGTACAGAAAAGGACAAAGGGTACCTGTCATCCCGGGAAAAAGCACCGGTCCCGTGGGAAATTCACGCGGGCGAAGCCGCGGGCGAAAGCTATTATACTAATAATTAAAAAAAAATACCTTAAGTAAAGCAAAGTTTAAGACTGGAAAGATAAAATTTTATTCAACGTCCTAAAACCCAGTAAGATAAAGAAATTAAAATTGATACTTTTTCTGAAATAAACCGAGATCTTATTCTGGGCTTTAAAAGCCCGTAACGGCAACTAAAGACTCCATTACGGCTCCACAGCGGCCATAATTACACAATAACGGTGACATCGGGCCCTGACAGGGCCGGATCCAGAAGCCAGTGTAGGTTATTGTGCCTTGGGTCCCTGCATTATTAACATTTAACTTTTTGCGCCAATTTTAACACCAATTAATATGGTGAACATAAAATTCGTTTGTCTTTAAATGTTGTACTCTTTGAATATGCTTAGTCCTTCAACGACGAAGAGATCGCATGTAGTATTGCGTCTATTATTAAACAATTGTTATCTAAAACGCCGTGATTAAAGGATTATTAACTTACAACTAATTTATATAAGAAACACGACTGATGTCTTCTGAAATCTTTTATTATTCAGGATAACACCCAAAACACGTTAGAATTTATAAGATTACCTTACACATTTAGATCGGTAAAGACAATGTAGTTCTTTGAAGTACTTTAATCTGAAAGCTTGATGAGAGATACTTACATGTACTTCTTTTTTTGGCAGTCGTGTAATAAAATGGTTACAGGGCCCCAAGAATGCATTCTCTAGGGGCCCACCACAGCAAATCCGGCCCTGGCCTTAAAGGTCTGGAGGTAGGTAAGTCACAGTAATTTGTCAAGCGCGAATCTAAGAAGTATAGGGTGAAGGGATGTTACGGTGGTAGATTTTGGGGATGTTTTTCGTAGCGAGATTAGCGATGTGATTTAGTTTTTTGACCGTCTAAAAAAGCATCTCTATTACACTTTCTTTTGATTTAATTTTTTTATTTCATCCATGCTTATTTATCACCACCATGATTATACATCACAATTATTATTATTGATATAGAATGATATAGTAATCAAAATAGAAAGTTATGTCTAAGTTTGATTTGAAAGTAAATATCGACCTGTGTTCATTTAGGAACATTACTGCAGAACTCCATCTGTAAACCATTTTCAAACTTCCATTTAAAATCTTTTTGAGTTTAGTAACACCTATTTCGATAAGATTTTGTGGGTTGATTGATTGAGTTGGTTGTTCAATCAAATGTTGAAAATAGGGTGAAAAACGCACAAGACACCTATTCATGCGGGCGGAGTCGTGGGCTAAGCTAGTATTAACAGAAATTATAAATTTTCTACATTCCCAGTGGGAAAAATTAGCGAGTTATTACTACAGAAAAAACGAATTCATATTATTTTTTGATATTTCTTAGTCGTATTGGTCTAATCTTGGTATTTGTTAAGTTTTTCAACAAGAAAAGAAACGAATTAATGATTATATTTGAGCAACAACTCCAGTACATCTTAATAAAGAGCAGCCGCTTCCCACGATTTCCCTAAAGCCTACCTGAGTTGGATGAATAGCAGTTATTACAACGGTTATGCCATTATTATGTTAATAGCATCCACAGCCATCCACCCTAAGGGTTAATTTATTAATACACTCTCATAATTTTCAATTGCAATTCTAATTAACAAATTGTTTTAGACTACGCTTCTGACTTTAATTGTTTTTAAACTTGAAGATTTATTGGATAACCGATATTTTGAACATTTTCTCGAACAACAAGAACAAGAGTTCGTCTCCATTAGAATGGAGAGGAGAGTAAAGTGTTTCAACCACCAATAGAACTCATTAACAAAATTTTTAATAAACAAAAAATTGGAGCAATGGACTGATGCGATTTTTATTGACATAGTAGTTTATGAATCAGAAATGAGGAGATCCGTAGGAGAACTAAAGTAACCGACATAGCCCGCAGAATCGCGAAACTTAAGTGGCAGTGGGCGGGGCACATAGCTCGTAGAACAGATAGCCGTTGGGGCAGAAAAGTTCTCGAGTGGCGACCACGAACCGGAAAACGTAGTGTTGGCAGGCCTCCCACTCGGTGGACCGACGACCTGGTGAAGGTCGCGGGTTGCGCATGGATGCGGGCAGCGCAGGACCGGTCGTTGTGGAAATCCTTGGGGGAGGCCTTTGTCCAGCAGTGGACGTCTTTCGGCTGAGATAGATAGATAGATAGTTGTTTATGAAACAGAAGCTACAGTACCTGACGTGAAACAGTATTCTTACTAATACGAAAGGTACGACGGTCATAAGCGACACCCTTTTTCTCTTCTTTTGGTTTTTAATGTGTGTATTTTACTAATATAGTTATAAGTTTTTATTGTTACTAACCAAAGTATGGACTCAGTCTGAAATAAATATTTTTATTATTTTTTTATTTTTTTTATTTATAAATGAAGTAGGTACTACAAACCATTCTTTTTATCAAATTGTGCACTTATTACCCGAAAATTTATTATTTAGTTTTATACTAGTTTTAATTTAAATATGTACTGGTACTGTACCTACTAACTTTACTGTTTAAGTGATGGAATAAATAAATAAATAAAAGCTGGGGAAGTAAAGGTTACTTTTTCTTCGGGCGAAGCCGTGGGCATCAGTTAGTTATTCATAAAAACAAACAAATCTATTCTTAGATAATGTCATTTAATTCCTGAATGGGCCTCGCTGCCGACCTGACTCTTTACTTCATAAACCCTCGACGACTTTGAAGGCAAACCTTGCTTCTTCAACAGCCTCTACAGAACTCTCACCTTTATCCCCAACAAAATACAGGTAAAAGTCGCATGTCAATCACGACAAACAGTCAAGAGGCTACGAGGGCCCTTGCGTTTCAGCCTCAGGACTCGAATTTATTTACGAAAACAGATTCGTCTGTTTGCGGGCATAAAATAATGGTAATACAGAGCCAAAACAATGCCTTGCCTTGTGCCTTTAAAAGCTCTCATCTTTTAAATGTACACTTTATTAATTCAGCCTATTATGCCATAAAGAAAATAACTTAGCAAAATAAGTTCGCTTTTAATCTTTATCATTGCCATCTTCCACTTAAGTGGGATTGGTACAGTATATTGATTCCTTTAAAATTGTTTTTTCGCTTGCCATTTCACTCGACACCACATTATGCTGTCTTTGAAGCGCACACTGCTTATATTTGGTTTGGTGTTTGGTCTTCCCCTAATACTCAAATCCTTTATTTCCATTTCTAAGGCCCAATCAATCCCTCAATTTGTGATGTGATTCTCTTCCCTCTAGCATCCGAACCTACTATAATTATTAAGCTTCTCTTTTTCTAGTCAACTGTATTAATTACCACTAGTTATAATTCGTAAATAAAGATTTCGTGTCATAAAGGGAGGTCAAATCGTTGGCAGAAGAGAGGCATACCATGAAAAATACTTCACAGACAAGAACGAAAGTCTTAAATTAATTGAGTTATAATTCACTCGATAATTGTTTAATTGTTAGTTTGATTATGATAAGAAAGAAGATGATTGCCACTTCTGTCCCCTCCATATTTGCGACTCCGGTCGTCCTTTTTGTTAGGCTGATTGTTTTTGTTAATTGCGTGTTGAGGGCTGTTACGTCGGAACGTAAACTGATTATTTGTTTTTATTGCGTTATCTGGCATTATAACGTACCAGCGATGCGCTGTGTGTTCCTTTGTGCTAATATAAGCTGTGCCTCAAGGTTTTGTTCTCGAGGAAAAGTAAATGTGCTATCCCAGGTTCTTCTCTAACTATATAATCGTATTTAACATCAAAATCTGTAGAATCGTTCTGTGAAGATTGAGGTACAATACTTTAACCCCTTCGGCATTGTATGATACGAGAGTTTGGTAACCAGTATCATACGAAGAAAAAATGATCGTCGCAGGATACTGGTATCCAAGTGATAAGATTTATTACTTTTTTGATACCCTTCATCATGTTTGGTAACCAGCATCCAGTAAGGAATATAACATTCTGCCTATGAAACTCGGCAAAACTGTGTTAAGCAAGGGTAACATTGGTAGAATTAAAAAAATTACGAAACTAAAATCAAAAACGAAAGTACTTTAAGAATGTAAGATTAAAGAATTTCTCTCAGACCAGTCAGACCACCTCGTAAAATGCAAAAGGCGCCTCCTCACAGATAACAATAAAGCTAGAATTTACTATCCCAAGTCCTTATTTAGTAGCAATCGGCGGGATTGAAATAAAGAGGGTTTATGTGATATCGAGAAAATATTAAAAAAGGACATCGGGACCCAGTTGTCGTAAAAGGGTGATAGGTTTCAGCCACAGCAAAAGCTATGGGATAACCGAGGTATTGAGAGGCAAGAATAAATTCCGATGAATATATCAATTACATTTTTTGTGTTATAGAAAACTCTGGATTGTGTCAGATATTTTTCAAGTCGGCCAAAAATATTTGAACGTGTTACAAACTAAATGGAAAAATATGAATTGACTGATAATTGTAATAATAATATTTACGTGGTTAAAGCTGAGGATAGGCAATGTAAATAATCTGCCACTTTTTATAGAACAGTCACAACAATAGCTTATTGAAGAAGCCTGCAAGTAAAGCAAGTGAAAAGTTAATACTGCTAGCTTTTAATACCTATATTCCTTGCTAAGGGTTCGTGGTACTTTTGGGGATAGAAACACACACAGCCATGTTGAAAAGATTTGTCAATTCATTTTCCATAGCTGTCAGTACAACACCGCCCTAACCACAACCCTTTATATCTTGCAATCTCGAGGGCCCTCAGATCTCCGGGCCCCAAGCCCGGCCCTGTACACTTGACATAATACAAATAGATTTTAATATTCAGGCAAAGCGTCCTCTTTACTATTTAAATACGTTATTCGATGGAACATTCACGAAAGTAAAATTGTTTCCTCTCTTTGTTTGAATACTTTGTCGTGTTCTATAAATATTGCTGCTTAGATTTTGTAGAAATATCGTTATTAAATACCAAATTAGAAATTTCTGGATAAAATAAATCTGTAGACACAGTAAAATATTATTGCGGCTCTATTTTTACACTGTACCTAAATTTGTAGTGACATGTTGAATTACCTTTATCAAATGTACAAAGCAATAAATTAATTGAATTAAAGGATCTATAGTATCTTCTGCGTTTTCGCCCTTCATTGGTTGGTTGGTTTTCTTTACTAACTTCCACCTAAAAGGTCCTTAAAGGTTGATTTTTGAAAAAAATGTTGCCTATGATTAACTACGTATCTTAGACTATATTCATCCATACCAAACTTAATCAAAATTGATTTAGCTGATTATTCGTGAAAGCGTAACATACCAACATATTTTCGCATTTATAATGTTAATATAGGAGTATGCATATGGACTAGATATGCCTATACCTGGGGGATCTGTTCTCGTGGAAAATTAAAGATATATGTTACTAACTTTTGTGAAATTCCCACGATTGCTTTTTCCCGGGATGAAAGGTACCCTATATCCATCTCCGTACTTCTAACTATGTGTATACATGTGAAATTTCAGTGAGATTGGTTCAGGAGATAAAGCGTAAAGAGGTAACAAACAAATAAATAAACAAACTCACTTTCGCATTTATAATATTAGTTAGGAAGTCAGGATTACAAACCTACTCTATTTTTGACGCAATTTACCAAAGTATGTTCTATATTGCATGTTTTTAGAAATAAGAACAGCAAAACTATGATGAATAGCTCAGACAGACGAACAGAGTAACTTTTGCATTTATCATCACAGGCTATTGTAGTCCACTTCTGAAGTTTGGATGTTCGTATCTTTGTTACTTATTCACGCCTCAACTATTGTGGAGTTTGTACACGGGTAAGACGAAACCTAGTTTAATACAGAGGGGATTCAATATAGCACCGAGCGAAGCTGTTTGACAGTAAATACATTCTTCATACTTCAATTGTTTTTTTTATTTTATTCGATATCTCTGCTTCTTTCTAAAACAAAAAGTCATTTACAGACACCAAAAGTGACGCATTTTTCAAGTTAAATTACGCAAGTTTCTCGCAGAAAGCAATTTGGACGTCGTCAAACAACGGTCGATGTTATTGTCCTCACTTTGCATGTCGTTGTGACCCCTGGCCCTCTGACCCTTGCGGCCGAGGAGCCAAGGAAATAGGGATTTACATAAAGGGACCGAATTAGAAATGCTAAAGTATGCCTGCGCTGAGTGACTCTTGGAAAGGTAACTTGTCATGTAAATCATTGTCGCCTTTTTGTGATGACGATATTAACGTAAAATTAACATATTTCAGATGTGCTGAAATGTAAAGAACGTGAGGTAACTCGTACCAAATACTATTTATATTTAATACGCACAGCTCTTGACATTGGCTTGGCAACTAAAAAACATAGTGCCATCTGGTGGCAGGAGGTGATCCAGCACCGCTTATTTGCACTTTAAAACATGTTATATATTGGTCCACATATACATAAATAATACAATTGCTCGTATTTATAAATTAAAAAGCGAATTAGGAAGTGGTGGTGGTAAAGTCGTAAGCTTTTGGTGGCAGTTTGAATACCAATCGGACTCATAAATGGTAGTTTTCAGTGAACACCATTTGCTTTCAGTGAAGGAAAACTGACTTTAAATCTGGTGCAGATTTCATCTCAATCTTAGAACCTGAGATATTAAATATAGTACATCTATTCTAGCAATACTTAGAACAAAATAATAATAATAATGTATTTAATTTCAAATAAATAAATTACAGAACAAAGAAAAATTAACACGGGCGTGAAATATTCCAACAAAACCATGTTCATATTTATTTAGTACTCAATCCTTCGCGCCATTTTTCATTGTCAAGCAGATTATTGTTGAGATGAAAAGGTCTTGTCTGTCGATCCGCTCAAATTAATTATGTTCAGAATAAATTACGTATCCCGCGGAGATATTAATTAAACAGAGTTCGGGCAAGAATAGAAAGTCGAGGATGCGTTCTTGAGCGAACTATGACTATCTTATTTTTAGAATAAAAGAAATATAATAAGTTGCAGCAATACAAAAAGACCCCGTTTCAGTACATGTATAGTCCACAGAGCTATACATTGATTTTCAGTTGCGAACTGATAATACTCGAGGTTTTTTGCGTTAAAATACTAAACGTTTATGATGTGAAGTGAAGATTTCTCTACTGCCGCTGCCTTAGCGACGTGAAATTTATAATTCATATACATACATACATAGAATCACGTATTTATCCCTTACAGGGTAGACAGAGCCAAGAGTCGTGAGACCCGAAGGCCACGCTTAGCTGAATAGTGGGCTCTCTGATGGAATGGAGATTCAGGTATAGTGACAGGTTGCTAGCCCATCGCCTATGAGTGGTGGAATTCCCAGTTTAAAGCCCTTTCCCTCGATTGCTGGCACATTCTATGTTTTTTCTTCGCTCCCAGACCAGCATGGAATATAATTCACAATTTATAAAAATCTACAAAATGTACCCAGAAATAACATTTTCCCAACTCCAAAACATGCCCAACGAATTCAAGTTATGCGTCTTCCGACGTCTTATTAAGGCGATAACAAATTGACGTCGATAAAAAACGAAGAAAACGTCAATGGAGCCTTAAATTAGACGATAAAAATGACAAAACTGGACAATTAGAGGGCAACAAATGTGCTATTTTTGCTGAAGTTGAATCGAAATGAACTTTTCTTTCAATTTCAGTTTTTTCAAATCTGTTCTGATCTGATTCTGCCTACTCCCACGGGAAAAACGCGTGATAATATGTATATACGTATGTATAATATTCAAGTAATGATTGTTAGTTTAAGTAAATTATTTTTAAATAAGAAGGATCGGGCCTGACCCAAAGCGAATTGGTGAAATTTAACGACTGCGAATTATATCGGGACCAACAGCTTAACGCGCCTTCAATCCAAATGACGACTCTTACCAATGTGCAGTAGTATTATTATTAGGAAAAACTTTAAATTTTCATTGAACATAACCCATCAACCTCACAAAACATGTTTTATTAACAGCAGCACAAGCGGGTTGTATATGACTAGTTGTTTTGTCATTCGGCCGAGATTGGGATTGCGTCAAAAAGCAATCTTGCTACAGCCCCGGCCGCCGGTTATTTCCGAATGGCCCGGAATATTTGACGTGTAAATGCCACAGACATATATGAATGCAGATTGTTCGGACATCTGTTCAATAAATACATGTTCAGTTTGCCTTGTTATTCTTGTTTATTTTTATTTTATTTTTTTTAGGGTTCCGTAAGTTTTAAGCTCACTTTTTTGTTCTTCTCTGTGAATATGGGCGGGTGCGAAAGTTAAAAATACTTAGGTAATTAGAACTTATTTTCAAACATTTTCCAAATAACTCTATCATACGTCGGTATTTTTATAAGTCTGACAAAATGTAATTAATCATCCGGATGCTTTTGATGAAATAATAAACGTATATTTATTTTCGTCCACAACCATTTCGGCTACAATAGTAATATTTATAGCTAACACACACAATAAACATTAATTTAAATACTGGTTAAGTGTGTCGTGCCACGAACAATGTAGAGTTCCGCAGGTGCCCCTGTACGATTCAAGGATACATCTAGTTTTATATAACTAACGACTACACGTGAAAAAGGCATATTTTCCAGAAATATATTTCGATTTTGATATACCTTTGATATTAAATAAAAATTGTTCCTTCAAATATTTTTCACACTGAAATGGATTTTGTAAGTTTTTCGTCTATAACTCGTAAACGTCTAAGGCTTACATAGAAGATTTATAATTTTCCTTTTAAACTCATTATACTTGCTACTTATTATATTTTTTTTCATCTATCCACCTCCACCATTTTATTAGGAGGACACTTAACTCCAACTTAAATTTCGCTCGTTATAGTTAAATATTTAATGTAGAGGAAGTACTCTTAAAAAAATCTTCCATGCTTTTATTCTAAACTTACAAATTACAGTTTTCAAGTACTTATACTTTCCGAGCTAAGCCGGTGACAGACGGACTTACAGACATGACGAAACTATACCTAAGGATTCTTAGTTTACGTCGGATCCCTAAAAAGTGAAAAAATAAAACAAGTGAATGTTGAGATAAGGTGCCCGTTCTAGTATACGAAGAACCTGTATTAAGTAAGCTATAAAATGTCAAAGCAGTTTGTCTATACAAATAAAAAGGGTTGATCCTTTTACAATCAAGTGATCAGAGAGAAATTTGAGGACGTATTCACGTAATTTTCATTCAAATATCGTAACTTTGCTTCTGGGTAAGCTCGCTACACCGTAGACCTCATCTCTGTCCTTGGGCAAGATTGTGGTCAAGAGCAAACCCATATTTAATAAAAAAAAACTTTGAACAACCAAAAAGACATGACAGAATTAACTTTTTTTGACAATAAATTCACGGAGCAATAGGGATATTGCTGTTTAAACTTTTACGTCTTATCCCTGTTGTTTCCTTCATCATGGCCCGGATAGCAGCTCCCTGAGGCGCCAGGGTTTAAACACAGCAAAATACCTGAATTCGTAATAAGGCGCTCCTGAGGGACATGCTCAGTTACTGTGTTGTTTGCGAGTGAAGGCGCTTGTGACATTTTTCTCATACCCCTTAAGAATTTAGAAGGAAATGTACTTATTTATTTAACAGTTATACAAAAATGACTGACATTCATAAAAAAATAACGCAAAAAGTATTTCATTTCTATGAATCTTTATTTACAGTCACCTTCGTTCACTGCTATATAATTCATAATACATATTTACAGTTTACACTCTTACATCTTTTGGTTTAGTTAGTTTTTCTCTGTATACAGGGTTATTTGTATTAAACGCAAAACCTTCCTAGGGACGAAAGTACTCATTAATATGAACATCTTTTTGAATGGGACCGACTCTGAAATCTCAAAAAAAAAAATCAGCTGTTCCATACAATTTGCAATACCTACTCGCCCAAAATGTAAATTAATTGTATATTCACAGCAATATTCATTGCCTTTTTGTAATTTACAATTTAAAAAAAAAATTGACTTAAATTGAACAAAAGACAATTTTTTTTTTTTTTTTTATTAAATATGGGTTTGCTCTTGACCACAATCTAATTAAATAACAATTCTATTATTCATTTCTATCTAATCAATTAACCTGAACTTTAAACATAAAACCTTAAACTTTAAAAATAACTAGTTTAGTTTTAACTTAATTAAATACATAAATACATACTCCTTCGTCAAACACTGTAGTACACTGTACTGGAAAAGTCTTCGTATTTTATGACCAGATGCTAGGGAAATGGTACCTATAGATTTAAGCTTCCAGAAATTCCCACGGCATCAGTAACGTAGCTAGTAAAGCACATAAGCCGTCCTGTTTCTTTGTGCTGGACAGTAAATCCCCTGGCCTTACGTCCGGCAATTTGCTGGACGTCATTGTCACCTCAACATTGACCTTTACTTTATCTCATGTTTGTGTGGTTGATAAACGTTGTTATAAATAGGCACATATTTTTGCGAAATTGATAAAGTTTTATTAGATGTTTTATTGGCAAATTTACGCATTTATAAATGAAATAGTTACGATTTAAGGATAAAAATTATCTCTAAGTAGATGAATCCAGGTACTAGAAACTACTTAAGGAGGTTTATGTTGATTATTTTTACAGACAAGTTTCAAGTTTTTAGTAATTCTAACTATCCTAACTAATATTATAAATGCAAAAGTGAGTTTGTTTGTTACCTCTTCACGCTTTATCTACTGAACCAGTCTTCCTGAAATTTCGCATACACATAGCTGGAAGTACGGAAAAAGACATAGGGTTGGGACCCATCCCGGGAAAAAGCACTGTTCCCGTGGGAAATTCACGCGGGCGAAGCCGCGGGCGAAAGCTAGTATTTAAAAAAGTTTAGTTTCTTAATTAATTATTCAAAAAACTAAACGTTGTTTATTTATTTGTTTAATAAATTTGCATTTTGTTTCATTTTCTCCTTTTCAAATACATTTTTTTATAAATTGCCAGTCAAACATAAATCAAACACAAATACAATAACTATTGTTTTTTTTTCCTAGCCATTTGTGTCTCACTGCTGGGCAGAACCCTCCCCTAATTTCCTCCACGTATCTCTATCTTTGGTCTTTTCCTTCCATTCTTATTAATAGAATAACTATTATACTTTATAAACATACAAAAATCACGGGGCACGTGTGTGTGTATTGTACGTTAACATATAAAACATTAATATTTTGTTTGTAAAGATATTTCGTGAGGAAGTACAACTTCCTAGAAATAATATTAAGTCGAATATTCCATTTGGGACGCTTTTCCAATTTATATGTATATTGCTGCCATTTTGCGACACAAATAATTCCATTTTATAAATGTCTTCCGTTGTAAATATTATAGTATCAAAACTATAATATGCCGTGCAAGTACATTAAATACCAGAGGCTAAGAAAAATTAAATGTTTTAATACGACACAAGAATTCCGAAAATATTATTTAAGTACCTATATTATAAATCTGAGCAATCGTGTTGATGGTACTTGATATAAATAAATAAATATATATATAAAATAAATATATACGGACAAATCACACAGATTGAGTTAGCCCCAAAGTAAGTTCGAGACTTGTGTTATGGGATACTAACTCAACGATACTATATTTTATGACAAATACATATATAGATAAACATCCAAGACCCAGGCCAATCTGAAAAAGATCATTTTCCATTTTGACCTGACCGGGAATCGAACCCGGGACCTCCGCTGTGGCAGTCTGGCGTGATAACCGTTAGGCCACGGAGGTCGTCATAATATGATATGTCTAAACGTTAAAAAAATAGTAAATTTTATTGAAACGTCATTGTTTCAATAATACATATTGCTATAGTATTTTCTTTTTCATCCGCTTTTAAAAACATAAACATAAAAAGTTCTTTAATCGTAATTTATAAATAAACGCGTGAAATACTAAACACTCTTAGAAAATCTATTAAATAATTCCACCCACTGCGTGAGGCACAAAGACTAATTTAATTTGATAAAAAAAACTTACCGTCAAGTAAAAACAGCAGCCTAAAGATGAGATGACAAATCCTTTTCATCTTGAACATCGCACTAAGTCATAACACTATTATACACTACAATACACTAAAACAACTTTACAACTACAGTGTTCTGCACGGAATTTTTCGTAGCCGATGACAAGGTCGTAGCCCTCTCGTAGACGTGCGCGTAGCCCGCGCGTCAAGTTGCTACTGCCGTCCGCTACGAGATGTCTACGAGAGTACGGTTGCCAAAATAATATTTAGCGCGTGGAATCAGCCGCATAGAGGCGTCAAGGTACAATTCTGTTTTTTTCTTCGTGATATGAATCATTTCCTTATCAACTTTTCCTCTTTTGCAATTGGCATTCCTATATGAGTAGGTAGTTAAGTTAATTAATGATAGACAAATTTATTTTTTAAATGTTCCTGGAAATATTTGCGAAATGCTAAATCATTACGCACAAATATAATTGTACGGATTTTAGTAGACTGTCACTGGTAGGATATACAATACATACATATATGTATGTATGTATTGTATATCCTACCAAGTTCACGATAAATTGTAATCCTGGGGTATTTTTAGGACACAATATTTGTTTCGCTGGGTATCTTTCAGCAGGTATAGACCTGCTTCACCATTGTTATTAAAATCTATAAACTTCATCTGATATTTAAGAAAAAACCCTATCAAATTACAACCTGCAGGCCTACCATGAACTCTTATTGAAATTCAGTTTATGACCTAAATTGAACTGGGGTCCTAGCTTTTTGAAAGCGTGACATACCAACGAAAACTAATAGACTATAATGTCGCGCATCAGTAGCGGATTTAGGGGGGCACGGGCGTGCCCCCCTCCCCCCCCCAGACTGCTTTTTTGTGTACCTACTGTGGAGAGAAAATCCCATAACAGTGCATATCAAATTAAGAAATAACAGAAACGTGCCCCCCCAGACTGCTTTTTTGTGTACCTACTGTGGAGAGAAAATCCCATAACAGTGCATATCAAATAAATAGTGATGAATGCAGAGGAAAAGAGAGAGAGAAATCTGTCGCAAGTGGAAATCCATAGTCTCTGCTCACTTACACTGGAAACTCAAGTGATACGTGCCCTTAACTTCCATGGAACAGTATATCATCAATTTTTGTGCAAAGAGTAGCTCGACAGAGCGCCGGCACAAAATTGCTCATTACGTCGTAGGCTCCACGTATCCCCTTTAATAAAGTCCACTATGCAGATGCGTTTACATAATGTTATGGAATTTCGCGCACACATATAAAATTTAACATATGCAGCGAAGGCCCACTTTCAAACCATTTGAGACTCTATCTCGCGACCTTTGGGTTCAATCTCTCCTAGCAATGCATGTCATATAGATTTTGTCGCAGGTGTTAAAGAAATAGACAATGAAAATGTATGTTTGCATTATTAGGCGAACAGAATTTGAATTTGTAAGCATTTTTGAATTTTATCTTCGAATTTTACGTGTATATTCTAGTTTATTTTAATGTCCAACAGTGGGCTTCCTGTAGATGAGGTAGTCATAATATTTTATAATGAGTAAGTAATGAAATGAACAAGCAACAATTAATATGGAATATGTTGTTAAAGTGTAATCATTTTTTTTTATTAAGCGCATAATTTATTAATCAAAAGGACAATAAAATGAATTGTAAATATTACATCTCTTCATATAATTTATATATTATTTATAAACACTAATAATTTATGATGGTGCGCTAGACTTTTGAAGTGCGCACTGTGAGCAGACATGTTCGAATACTACCCGTTACCAGGTTTGTCACACTCCGCGATAGGTATTGAAAACGCAAGTACGTACGGCGGCCCCGCCGGCGTGGCTAGCCAGTAGGGCCTCACAAGCGAGTTACGCACACGGGAACTTTATTCGTCACTTACTTCACAGATCGAATTGTTGTTTCATAAATGGAGGAACATAAAAATAAAAAAAAAACTACAATCGACAAACAACCTTGAAACGTCTTTTGTTCACAAAAGTAGAGTACCTAATAAACAGGCACATACGGCACATACCTAACGGTAATTAAATATCCAGATTAAATTATTATTTAAAAGTGGACAACCCTTAATTCGCCAGAAAAGGTAAACGTTATGCGATAGAAAGAGATTGAATGTTTAGGTGAATATAACAGTACGTTATTAAAGTTGTGCGATCTGAATTGCACTTAATTGTATCGTAGCGAGAGTCGCTATTCCTTTAATTGATTTTTCGGAGTGTTCCTTCTGTACTTGTACATTATGTATTCTATGTCGTTACTCAAAATTAAAGCTTGAAAAAGGGTTTGCTTATGTGTGGTCACTACAACCTATAGTCGTCTATTTAAAGGCTGTGGTGACCATCAGGTGGGCTGCCTGTTTGCCTACTTTAGTAAAATAAAATTAATGTGTGATCTATCTCGCTAGATGGTCAGTGCACGCGCTGAGCGACATCGGTAATTCCCTCCTTATAAGTGTTTATACTCAGCTAAGCTACCTGCAGTGTCTAAACACATTTATGAATATCACTCTCTTTGTAAGGCAATGGTGACGATCCTTTAAAATCTCTTCTTACTGACTCATTCATTATATACTAATATTATAAATGTGAAAGTTTGGATGTGAATTTGTGAGTTTGTGAGTTTGTGAGGATGTTTGTTACTCAATCACGCAAAATCTACTGGACGGATTTCGATGAAATTTGGTACAGAGGTAGATAATGACCTGGAATAGCACATAGGCTACTTTTTATCCGGGAAAAGCACGGTTCCCGTGGGAAATTCACATGCGGGCGAAGCCGCGGGCAAGCTAGTACTAATATATGTTTAATTAACTTAATTGCTTAATTACTTAACTTAATGGCTTCTGGAGCGAAGAAAAAACATAGAATGTGCCAGCTGCTTCTCTTCCCGCGCAGATTGTAAAAGTCACATCGAGGGAAAGGGCTTTAAACTGGGGATTCCTCCACTCATAGGCGATGGGCTAGCAACCTGTCACTATACCTGAATCTCTATTCCATCAGAGAGCCCACTATTCAGCTAAGCGTGGCCGTCGAGTCTCACGACTCTTGGTTCTGTCTACCCCGTAAGGGATAAAGACGTAATTATATGTATGTATGTTTAATTAACTAGTTATGCTCCGCGGTTTTATTTCCGTTGGGTTTTCGGGATGCAATATAGCTTAAAGCCTCGTGGATGTGACTAGCAGAATTTTTTTTACAATTTTTTTAATAATGTTTGTAAATTTATAGCTTACAGAATTTACAACGTTCAAAGGAAAAAACATCACGCGAAAAAACAAAATCTTTGTTCGATTCAATAGTGCTAAAACTACAAATTTAATTTAGACTAGCACCCGGCTTCGCTCGGAAGGTACTTACATAAATTGTAGTGTTTGTTACTCGGGTATAGCGTAGCTTCCTATTTTTGAAAGAATTTTTGAAATCGGTTCAGTATTTCCAAAGATTACCCCATACTAACTCATAAACCAACAAACAGTTCCTGTTGATGCAATATTAGTTTAATAAAGATAAGTAACTTTGATTTGACTTTGGTTCGCAAATAACGCGTAGCCAGCTACAGAGATTTATTTTCAAGGAAAAAATACAGAACCTTTTGTTACAACATATGGCAACCCTGAGATAAATATGTACATGATCAATAAATTCAAGAATTGCCTTCCAAAACTTGCTACAATTTTTGCTTGCTACAATATTTATGATGATACATCAATGTTTTATCTCATAACCTAAAGATGTGAATATAATGTCATAATCTGGTTTCTCTTCACCGTGAATACCCGAGGGAGTTACCCGTGGAATATTTAGCGAATGTTTTCTAGACCTGACTGTATCGGCTAGGAACAGACATAGAATAATTAAGTAATAGATTAAGCAGCTTCCCATCTTAGACTAAAATAAACTAAGAATATACAAGCTGTGATATTTTATTTATTTATTTTATTTTGTGTTATTCGGAAAACCTACAGTTAATAACAACTAATTACATATCTGCCTTAAATAACTAATAACACAGTTAATAGGTACTGAAGTCTTACAAACTTAAGAGTATGAATTTTCTAAATACTTTGTTTGTCGCAAAATTGAATTAAAAACCTATAAAATCCGATCCTAAATATCTGATCTTATTATGCATAAAGAGTTTACTTTTTTACATTCATGCAAGTTACAAACTTAACACGTATATCACGAAATAAATTATATATCACCTTACACAAAAATGAAATATCAATTTAGTTCCAAATGAAATGATAGTGTACATTTTATAATAACACGCTACACAAATTTCGTAGTACGCGTGTGCTACGAGCGCGGGGCGTAGCTCGCGCATTTCGTAGACGTGCTACGCTGCGTAGCTTCCTAGTACGCGGCATAGATTGTAGCTATCGCGTATACTATGTATCTAGTATTTTTGGCCTAAACAGAGATCCCTCAACACTGGAACATCAACACTGGAACAGACTGTTCAGTTTGCTAGTATGCAATATGACTACTAGATGGCATGTTATTAAGTCATGTTATCATCTAAATGCCTTAAGGCTCCTTGAAACCTTTAACATATATTTAGCTATACATCTGTAGTATAAACAGAAACAAATGGCCATCGGATTGCTTGTCGATGGCCGACCGATCTCGGATTGATGGCGGCGATCTGTTATTCATAATTGATTATACGTCAGGCGGTTACGTTAACAAGGTGGAGAGTAGCTGGAATTAACTAGTTATTTATGCGTTTGCTGTATACATAGTATAGTGTTGTTGGGAAATCGCTTTACTGAGAATTCGGGGAACAGATTAATTAATTACTATTTATTTTCTAGGTCCACACTGTTTCTTTTCTTCTTATCGATGTTATGTTATGTAGCCATGTTTCTTATTCTAACACCCTTGTGGTTGGAAATTTAAAAATTACTTCCATGGTTTTTCACTTACACTATTTAAAGAAATCTGTCTGCTACTTTTCAAATTTCGACGTGCAGCGGATTTTGTTATACGTATTTGTCAGTTAGTAGGCTTCCTCTTTCGTTTCTGAATAGCCGTGTACGCTCTAGAAAGTGTCTTGTATCACTTCCGAACATTGTTCGACACTCATATTAAGCGTATACAGCTCCGGACATATTGGATAAACACAAAAACACTCTGCGTTTATTTGTTTATAATACATTATTCTGTTTTCGTCCGAAAACATCGGGATTTTTACGTCGACACCGTGCCTACACATAACCGAGCCTCATTTTGTGACTCGCACTACGATACGTCACATCCAACCGTAACCTTTTATTGCTCGTAATACATTGCCGCGTTACTATGAAATATTTGATAGCGGTAATGAGAAAACTCAGTAATGAATGTGGAATATATGTAGTGTGTCGATGTAAAGTAGTGTAATCACACAGCTCATTACGTTAAGCGTTCGGCGTGACAATCAAATGAGCAAATACAGCGGACAGCGCCAGTCAGGAATTGATGGCGTATGGTAGGAGCTGGGACTATTTGTACTCTTGTATCGGTGCTATGGGTGGGTCTAGCGCTTCATCATACTGGTTTTTATTTTATTTTTTGCTAACCTTATCCATCCATTGTTCGAGGTGAACGACAAACGCTGTAAAGCGACGCAACGCGAAAATATAAAATGGTCTTTGTTTTGTTTTACGTGACGAAAATATAGTATCGCATCGCATTCCATCCCTTACATTACTATTAATTCAGTTTTAGAGATGTATATAGTACAGTGTGAGAGATGTGTAAAGGTAGATGTTATTACCATTTCCCAATGTCCGCTTAAAGATTGCCAAAAAAAACATTGTGATACATAGATATTACAGAGCAGCAATACTCAACCGTTGAAACGGTGTGCAAATTTAGTCAGATGGTTTGCCGCAAATAATTCAAAACACACTATATAAGATAGTAATATATCATTAAAATAATGACCAACTTTAAAACGTCACAGCAAGAGAAATAAATGTGTGATGTCGCAGTCCGACTCGCCTGTAGTGCTATTGGATCTGAAGGTACCGCACCCAAACACTTCTGTTTATTCATAACATAAGCATCCGCCACGGCTTCGCTGGGGAGGTACATACATAAATTGTAGCCTATGTCACTTAGGTAAAAGTAGCTTTCTATTGGTGAAAGAATGTTTGAAATCGGTTCAGAAGTTCCGATGATTAGCCCCCTACAAACTCATAAACTTACGAACACTTCCTATCTATAAGTGTGATTTATTTAGTACACGATCAAGATTACAAACCTAAACAAAGAAATTAATTATCCCAGCAGTAAAGCATACTTAAATTACTTTGTATTCAAGGAGGCAGGTCTCAAAAAAATACTACATTTAAAAACATGTCAAGGGTGGCAGTATCAAATGCCCACGCACTCGATCTAAACATTCCGGCAGTATCCTAACTAATATTATAAATGCGAAAGTGAGTTTGTTTCTTTATTTATTTGTGACCCCTTCGCTCTATCTACTGAACCAATTTTCCTAAAATTTCGCATACATATAGTTAGAAGTACTGAGAAGGACATAGGGTACATTTCATCCCGGGAAAAAGCACTGTTCCCGTGGGAAATTCACGCGGGCGAAGCCGCGGGCAAAAGATAGTGTTGTATAAAATACAATGTTTGTGTACGTATACAATACAATACAATACAAATACATAAATCGACGACAATACGAACGTCGTCACAACGAACAAAACCTGCATCATTATCATCTTTTTATGATTTCAAGATGTTTAGCCGTAGCAGATGATACCGAGAGACGAGTGAGTCTGAAACCCGTCCGGCGACCGTAAATCATTCCGGCCGCCGTGCGCCGGTCCGGCCGTTGTTTGCCGTCTTAAATTGTATTTGGAATGCCGGACGAGATTTATGCCCTGTCGATGGAGTATCGATTTGCAGTTATTTGAATTGAATTGTTTGCTTGAAAAATGTGTTATATATTATGTATTTATAGTTTTACTTGGCGCGTCCCAATCCCAAAGCTCTCGCTAAGGAAATTATGGGATAAACACTAGCTGTTTCCCTAGGCTTCGCTCGCGTGAATTTTATTCCTCTAGTGCTTATTTATGCTTTATTTAAAAAAACTCTCTGCAAATTTTCAAGTGTCAACGTTTCGTCTCTGTGTTGATATCAGGGCTTGAAACCGGTTAATAAAAAACCTAAAAAATAAGTGTTTTGACCTGGTTACGCAGTAACGCTCGGGCCATTACGATCGGAGTGAAAACCCTTTTGAATCGGTCTCGCGAGCGGAAATAACCTGGTTAATCCCGGGCGGGCGAGTGACAAGGACGGGTATATCGCTCAGCGTTTTATCTCACTTACGCATTTGCAAGTCTCAACGTGTAGATTGGTTAGATTTATATCGAGCGAGAGTGAGAAATAATCATAGTTAGAGCGAGATAGAACACGATCGTCGAAAAGAGCGAAATGTTTTGGGTCTTTCCGGTATTTTGAACAGGAACTGAAATGATATCGCGCTTTGAACATAACCAGAAATAATATATGGTTTTGCTCAACCGTAACTGATTTAAATCGCTCTTTTTTTAAATGTATGGCGCATCGAGTGAGCTGGTTTAGAATTTTAACCAGGTTAGCAAGCCCTGGTTGATATACCTATAAGTCACTCACACCCATAGGTATTCGCAAACAATACTTGCGTAAGTTGATAAGGAATGCCATGCTAAGTGAGGCATTTTTCAGTGCGTTACCGATGGCAAGCCTTTCTATTGGACGCGCAGTGACGACGTTTATCCCTCAAGTACATGAATAGGTTTTTGAGTCCCTGTAAGCTGACAGGCACTATGAACCTTCCACGTAACGTTTGTGAATACGGGTGTTAGTGTCCAATTTTATTAATATGGATGTCAAATGTCAATGATATAATATTGAGGTCCGATCTAACCCCTGTATTATTCACCTTGTAGTTTTTGTATGAACGAAGTACTCACAATTACCCACTATCCGTCTGTATATCCAATGTAACTTCGCGTTTATAATATTAGTAGGAAAGAATTTCATTGTAACTGCCTTGAACTATTAGTTTGCTCGTTTACCTACTTCAATGTCAAAGTAGAAACATAGGTGTGTTCAAATCTTATCAAAGTCAAAATTCAGACCTCTATTACACAGAGAAGCAAAGAGTTCGTCCCTACAAAATCAATCTTTAAACAATTTAATGAAGTTATTAAGGATTTCAATGAACCAATGAAAATGATATCTCTATTTGGGCGCAGGCATCTTTGTATTGTAGAGTTTGTCAGAAATAGAGACGTCTGGGCTAAAATAATATTTCCAAGAACAAAGCTACAAAACGTCTTTAGTCTTCAGACTTGGACTTGAGATGTTCGACATAGAATTAAGAAGAAATAGATGTGACAAAAGTGTAATAAATAATGTAAACGCAGATTGAAACTTAAGTTCAATTTCTATGTCAATCAGTACAAAACAATAAATTAAAATATAAAATCTAAAAACAATTTATTTACAATAAAATTATATAATTTAATTTCAATTTAAAAAAACTACACTGTTTATGCGATCATTAAGTTTATATTTGTAAATTTAGTTTTAAAACTCATTATAAGTGAATTTGTATTCTTTATGAGTTAATAAAGATTCTTTAAACCTATCTATCTGACATAATTTTATAATAAACTAGCGACCCGCCCCGGCTTTGCACGGGATATAAACCTTCCTCTTGAATCACTCTATCTATTAAAAAAAACCGCATCAAAATCCGTTGCGTAGTTTCAAAGATTTAAGCATACAAAGGGACATAGGGACAGAGAAAGCGACTTTGTTTTATACTATGTAGTAGTGATAATATTCAGCAGTAGAGAATAATTATCAATAGAAAATTATGTTCAATATGGTTTAGTAACTATTCTTAAAGTAAATAAAACATAATAATATACTGCAATACAGGGCGAGAAATTCAACGTAACTTGTAAGTCTAGAAACTTAAAGATATGATTAATTTTAACTACAGGTATGCGGTAAACTTCTCAAGAGTCATTCACATGCATAACTCATTCGCAACTTCAAACTTTTCTCAATTTATATACTATATCTTCAGCTACAAACTCCCTTATATATAAATACTTGCTTTTGCCCGCGGCTTCCCTCGCGTTACTGCTTTATTAACGGATGCCTACGTCATAACATCTATCCGCATGCCAAATTTCAGCCTGACCTCTCCTTTGAGTTATATATATATATATATATATATATATGTATAGATGTATAGAAGAAGATACATAAAGGAAATGTTGAGTGCATTGTTCAAAGTGTTTTATATATCACGGAAAAATAATCATAATTTATGAATTCGCGGCGTACCTACAACTATTTATCTACCTTGCTATCTAGTACTTAACTAGATCTACGTTGGCACAATAAGTGGAAAAAGTCGACGAAAAGACAGTAGTGCGACGGAGCGTAAAGTTAATAAGTGGCGGACGCGGCGGCGCGACGCGATCCGACGCGACGCGGCGCGATGCGATGCGACGCGTCCTTATCTCCGCCAGCTTGCTCCACTGCGTTCTAATAAACGAGTGTGACAACTATTTCGGCGATTCTTGACAAAGATTTTTGTGACGTCGCATTTTGTTTTGTATTGAATTTTTGCAATGTTTCCACTTCACTTGATACTCAGTTTCCTATTAGGTATAGTTATAAAATGGACAGGAAACCCTATACGCTTCTAAAACAAAAGGATCCATTTAATTGATAGAATATTAATATAACATTGTTGAAAGGCTTATTTAATTATAACTATTAATAACACACCTCATACATACTTAAGTATATTTATATACATATACTACAGTAAGATTTTCATGTGTAGTCTAATATCCTAATCCTAACTAATATTATAAATGCGAAAGTAAGTTTGTTTGTTTATTTGTTTATTTGTTTGTTTGTTACCTCTTCACGCTCCATCAACTGAACCAATCTTCATGAAATTTTGCATACACATAGTTAGAAGTACGGAGAAGAACATAGAGTACCTTTCATCCCGGAAAAAAAGCACTGTTCCCGTGGGAAGTTCACAATGGCGAAGCCGCGGGCAAAAGTTACTTACTTACTTACTTCGCTGGCTCAGTGACCCCAAAGTGGATCTTGGCCTCCGAAACGAGAGAGCGCCATAGACTCCTATTCTGCGCGGTGGCTCGCCAGTTGACCGCTCCCAGCTCACGCAGATCAGCCTCCACAGTGTCTCTCCAGCGATATCTAGGGCGCCCGACTGGGCGCCTGCCTGACACTTTTCCCAGGTAGGCTGATTTGACGCCACGATCCTCCTTCATTCTCTCGAAAAAGTTAGTATCTATAAATTGGCCTATCAGCTGATCGGACGTATTATGGCTGGGTAAAAAAAGTCACTTTTGCTATCTTATTTTATTTATTATCACAAAATCCACAGCTCTTATAAATTTTAAAATAGTTTCTTAGCTTTAACACTGACAGCCAATTACGGATTTACATTTTTTAGGTATTACATTGAGTGAAATAAAGACGCATTAACAAAACAGTTTTGACAGATAAGGAACATTGCGCATAGAGACTAAATTACAAATTATGTGGTACATAAACTATGTACTTTCAATTATGTGCATTGCATTTTTCCTGAGCGTATATTTTTTTAAGTGAAAGAGATCGATATCAGAGAATTTAGTGTTATAAGTTCGATGTAATCTAATTATTATAGCATTCATGGCATATTTAGTTTTCGCAAATCGAGTATGAAAGAGAGAGGTATGACGAGTTCGAGTAGAAGGAGCAAGGAACCTTATGACCTTATTTGTCAATTCAATGCTGTCTATGTTACCATTACACACACCATACAAAAATAAAATATCCAGCAGGACTCGACGGTTCTTAAGAGTTAGTATGTGGTGATGTTTACAGGACTCATTATAGTCAGAGGCAGTATGTTGGGTCAGGTAATTCAGACGTTTTATGAATTTTCTTTGTACATATTCAATGGCCTCAGAGTTCGTTATATATTGAGGGTTCCAAATACTACTACAGTATTCAAGAGTACTACGGACATATGTTTATATTATAATCAACAATGATTTTCTTTGTTTTACGAGTAAAACGAATATGCTGACATTTATTAATATTAACAGTAATATTATTAAGGGCAAAATACTCCGCGAGGCGGTTCAAATCTTCTTGCAATTGCATTGCATCTGTTAGGTTTTTTATGGGCAAATAAATTTTAGTATCATCTGCATACATTACAAATTTTGCATGAATAACATGACTGCCAATATCATACAAATAAATGATATAGATTTCTTTGGACACCTAGTAAGTTCAATCATACAAACCTGCTGTGATAATTTAGCTGATGCATAAAAGTCATCCAGCATATTCTGAAGCGATAGAGGCCGAATAAGGACACCAACCACCACTATCGCAGTCATAGCGCGCCTAAAAATCTGCCGTCATAAGCAAGAGGGGCGCATCCAACATTTTTTCAAAATCAGTTGTATACATATTCGTAATACGCTGATTCCGAATAGGTATGTATACAACTCAAAAAAAAATGTTGAATACGCCCCTTGCTTATGACGGCAGTTAAATGCGTCATAGAGTTCCTCCAAACCAAACTCTCTTTACCGAAATTTAATTATTAAATGTATCAATTGGTAGGTACTCAACATAGGACTATGTATCTACTAAACAACCAATATAGGAGTCAATAAATTCCCGTCTAAAATATGGGTCGCGTGTCGCCGCTGTGTCTGGCAAAGCACTAAATAAATCTGAAGCATCGATCTGGTGCCCTACTCTCGAAACGCTAACGATATCGGCATGATTAGATTTATAAGCTACGAGAATAAGCTGAATTTCGTGTTTCTTTTCGTGTATAATCAATACTGCATTCAGATTTCTTTCAAATTGCTCGAAATCATGGGCACCCGGAAATCATACGACATGATCGGACATGAAAAAACGAGTTATTTCAGATAAATGATAATTTTGATGAAGAAAAATACAGTCATACTCAAGACAGCTTTGCATCGGGAGTAGAAAAAGGAATTAATGTACAAAAATGGTAGGTACAAATATAATTTGTAGCTACCTGCTGCCCGAAGCATTATTTATGTGGGAATTTTGGAAAAGCTAGACAGGCTTTATGAATGAATAAAATCCAACTGGCAGATTCAGGGACGAGCTCTTCAGCTTTACTACACAAATATAAATGTCCTCCAGTTCATCCACGAGTCCCTGCGTTGATTTGATATACCCACGTGCCCCGATCGGTGTTCTGTGGTGATCGGTGTTGTGTGTATACCAATCAGTTCATTTAGCGTTATTTTTTTCAAATATTAGACAGATTTTTAAAATGAACAATAAATATAAAAAGTAATAGAAAAAAAATACATTTTTCGTAGTTCGAATGTTCGTCGTAGTAAAGAGGCGACGATGCCGACGACGTCGAAGAGTTTTGTAGTACGCCCTCTGGCTGAAGTCGACATTCCCTTAAACGGTTTTGTGTGTTGTCTGTTTGTCTGTGAATATTAAAGGCCACTTTGGCTGCGAACAGGCATCGGGATGGAATCTAGGTATGTGGACTATTGAAGGTCATCTTGAAATCAAATTGGGTGAAAGTTTTCATATTGGCGTTTGAGATTTCTCTTTGGTATAGAATTATAGATTTTTACATGGCTCAAAGAGAGAGCATAATTTATGTACTGTATGACCCTTTTTTGAAGTTTATTTATTAGAAGGTAAGTATCTATATAATTTCTAAATGACTCACTTGTTTTATTAAAATCATAATATTATCGCGAGTTATGTCTTGAAAAACCCTGTGACATCTCTACATATCAGAAAATTATGTCTGTACATATTCGGAGATAGTGAAGAAAAAAAGTATGAGTGTCTCTAAAAAGCCAATAGAAATGTTTTTTTTTAAACAGAGTTGGTTCCGTCTTATTACGCCGATTAAAAGCAGAGAAATTTCACAAGATAAAAGTGTAGGCAACTAATTAAAAGTTTTATCTTAAAGTCTAAGTCAAATTTTTTTATTGAAACTTGGCCTTCAAAGAAGGCTCTTTTTCACGTCGATAACTAATTATTTAATCATAATATCTTATGTCTCAATGCTACAAACTACTAGCATTTCGAAACGACCACTGTTGAGAAGAAATGCCGAAAGAAACTCATGAAACAGTCTTGGTCGCCTAGCATGCCAGAGGGGCTATTTATTAACTTTATACATACACTAGATTGTGTACAGTCAAAAATAAAATAAAATAAAATATAAGAAAAAATAATAATAATATAATAAAACATGTTGTTTCTGATCAAGTCACATGTGACTTGAAATACAAGCCAAAATCAAAATAATTAAAATAGAAAGATAAAGCTGACAGGACTAGAAGTTGGCACTGACGGTGCATAAATTGTCTTTTTATCGTCGGCTCCTCGGGGTTGTTTGTGAAAATATGAACATACGCGAGCGTGACACGGACCGCGGCGGGGAGCCCGGGACCTGCTGCGGGGAAGTTGAGACGGCGCGACGGGAACCACTTTGATCTCTCTCTCTGGTAGGTCCTTCATGACTGAACATCGTGGTCAAGTTTGAAACGGACGAAATGGCTCCTATCGGCTGCGATGTTAGCGACAGTGTAGAATTTTGGTGTGTCTCGATTCTTTATTTTTTCAGACCAACTAGTTGGTGAGCGGCCTCTGGGGACAGAGGGGAACTACTTTGATACACGAGTAGATACAGTATCACTTCTTTATGCCTTACCAGATAGCTAGATAATTTATTTGCAGCTACAAATACACACACAGTTTCAAACAACAAATGAACTAGACAGATAAAGCCAGGAATCGGGAGACTTGAATGCCACGCTTAGCTGAATAGTGGGCTTATTGGTTTAGATATAGTGACACGTTCGCGGAAAGAGGAGCAGATGGCTTCTATTCACTTATATCTCCTTCCACCCAAAGGTTGGCTGGAAGAAATTACTTTTTGTCACTACTTTATATGTTCTTCTTATTTTCTGTAAATGATAAAGTGTTGATCTATCTATCTATCTATGCTTTTTCTTTGCTCCCATACCAACATAGGAGTTAATTTAAGTAATTACTGATAATCGCAGTTCAAAATGTTTGTGTTGATATTAAAACTGAGGTTTATCACAATTTCACGTGTGGCGTCTTTATTTTTTCCCGTTGAGAGGCGCAAGACATATCACGCATATATTTTATATAATTGAACGTGCCCAAACTTGGCAAGGCAAGTGTTGAGAAATTGCTGTTTGCCACTTACGTCCTTCTTCCTTGCGGCGGGGGCGGTGCCCGACAGATTGCGTCGGAGGATTATTTTGCGAAATTGTCGCAACTCTCATAAATTTAATGTATTATTTGGCAAGCGTGGGATTTTTTGAAATGCTCTTATATTTTTATGGATGTACTAGCTGCGCCACGGGGCGCCGTCTGTGTGAATTGATGATAAAAATAACAATAAAATCCATTCAATGATTGAGAATAGCACAATATAATACTTTTATAGGTGTACTCACCTACCTATAATATGTAAAAAGCTTACGCTGCAATCTTAACCAACGCGATAGGAGCGAGCCAGTTGCACCCCGCTCGCCATCGCGGTAGCTCAATTGTACTCTATATGTAATTCCTTATGTCAATATAGGCCCGATCGATTTATCTGTGAATTCGTGATTTTCGTGTTACACATAAGTGACTTTTGTAATCGTTGAAGAACAATAAATAGTGATTGTGTTGAGAACTAGTGGACTTTCGAATCATATCCTACATACTTACCCAGCACACACACACATCTCCATACTTTTTATCCCTGAAAAATCGGTTTGCTACACTTTGTACTACGATTGGTCAATCTCTCTTTTATGTATCAATAAATACTTTAACGTAAACTGCTAGCAGTTACAACAATTAAACTTGTGTCTCGTTTACTGTCCGGTAAAGTGTTAAGAAAGCTTTAAACATTTGTATGTTTATAAAGATGATATAACAATGAATATGCTTGGCAAATAATGATGTAGAGAGCCGACCCCAAATCAAATTGGATCAGACAAGGCAAATAGTGACAAAGAGAAGTTTTACCCTGATATTCCTACGGGAGACAAGCCACGGGGCACAGCAACATTAGCGAGCCAAACAATGAGTGTTTATAAAATAATGCTATTTCCATAAATGGCGGATCGATTCGCAGAGAAGCCGAGCTATTAATTTTTCAGCGCCTCTGTCTCGACAGCGCGCCTGTCTGGGGTACAGGAGACGTCACTTTAGATATTATGTATTCAGCAAGTTTTGTTCTGAACTTTTACACTGAACGTATGTGGGACAATTTGCCCATCGGAGTCAATAATAAAACCATAACGCCGCCTCTTCTCTACTTGCACTTTGGAGGCGGTTGTAACCTTAGCTTTAAGTAATTTTCTGACGTCAACTATGTATATGACGATTTAAAAGTGATATTTTTAAGCCTATTTAAATAAAGAATTTTTCATTCATTCATTCATTTTTATTCATTTATTCATAGATTTCGTTCGGATCACGTAGACCTGTGATATTTGTATAAAAATTTTTTTTGATAGAACAGTATCAAATTATTTGACGTTGTTAATACAGATACATCGTTTTTGATACAAAATTGCAAATGTAATTTATTCTGGCATAGTGTATTGGCAGCTCATCTAAACACGTATCAAACTACAAAGTTTAAGTCTACATGAAAGTAAACAGATATACAGCGTTTCAATAAACTAGGACATTGTGCGAAGTTCCGGACAATATGAAGTTCCAGAGACGCGTCTGAATCGAGTGCCACTCATGAATATCGATTTGTTAGTTATACTTCAATAACATTATCAACAGGCTTTCGCTTTTTTAGATTGCAGAAAACTGAGAGGATATATGTTACACACCAAAACACAATCGAAAGTTACACACCATGTAATAAGGACAATCACACTACAGTTGTTAATCCTCCGAGCGCAGAACATCTGAACATGCCTTCATTATGACAATTGAGGGTCGACGACAATTACCAGAGCTCATTACTGCGTCGTATTGTCGACATACAAGTCGACAGATAGTCGTACAGTCGGCAACACGTCAACACAATTAAATTCGTTGCAAATTCTACGTTATTACCGCTGCATAGTGTTATACTTTCACGCCTTTGTCTGTTGACGGTACAAGTACTACACTATCTATAATTGCTGTAATGTTGTATGTAGAGTCGACCGGATTATATTTGTGAAGTCTAGCACGACGTCATCTACAAGACTTATGTGAATCATCATCATTGGCCATCACATTTTTTACAGAAGATTCTTGCAGCGGCTGTGTCATAGTCATAATTGTCCTTCAAGTCTTTTAGTTGGTGGATTTGCCGCATCTTCGCTCATGGCTGAAGAAACCAATAGCGGCACGACATTTTAACCACATTTGTTGCAAGTGAAACGTGAGTCGGTAACGGGAGCTGTAATATCTATACTAGTCATCTATAAAGCAATGTATAACGATAAAAACGGCTAATATCATCCACGGTACGAGGAATTGGCTACTGAATGCCTCGAGGCGTCTGTTTTCAATGGCGGGCTTTAGATCGGGCTTGCATTGACGTCTTTAAACGTCTTCTGATGTCAGAGAACATTACGTTGATGGCTGGCGTGTGATCGAATGCTTGATGGCTATGTCATATTTTTTTAGGGTTTCGCACCTTGAAATGTAAAACGAAACCGATCGCTCGTGTAAAGAGCTAAGAAACACTATAAATAATAATAAAACGTCTGTGGGTTTGTTTGATTAGTTTCAACAAGGACTCTGTATATAGTTAAATACTTCCCATTTACATTTTGACTTTGACCCATCATTTAACCTTGTTTCGAAAATATAATTAAGCTTAAACACTGGGAAATACAATATTGATATTATTTATAAATGTGATTTCTAAAACAAGAAACGATGTTCTTCCTCATTTCTCGCTCGAAGGAAGGACTATTACATTCCATTGTTCTCTAGAATTGGAAAAGAAGCTTTTCTTCGACAGTATCCAAAATACGTTCAGTTCTACGAAGCTTGAGCTAGGCCTGAAATCCAAATGGCTTCGTCTGAGGAGCACACCGTGCGGTCTCGGGGTCTCAACCGTAATCAGACAATGAGGAAGTAGGCGAGTAGAATACATTATATGGCTTATACAAGTTTTTATTGTGTGTCTATACTATCCTTTATCTATCTGCGGATCTGCGGTCAAATTAATGAATTAACGCAACTTAAAACTATACATTTTCTTCAGTAAAGGGAACGCTGGCTCTAGGTAGCGTTGGAGCGATGATTTTCGAGGTTTTGAGATGCAATGGCTGAACCAGGCGTTGGATTTTGGTGTTTGGAAGGTGATGGGGGAAACCTTTAGAGCATTTAATCAGCAGGAGACGATGCAAGCGCAAATTTCTATGCAACGTAAAAAACTACGCACACAATCACATACAGTATGAGCTACTCTTGTCGGTAAAATCTTATTGGTTAAGGCTCTAAGGGGAGAACTTTGCCCGAAACAGGTTAAAAAAAATATTGACTTGGCCAATCACGATGTGACCAACTTAACGATCTGCCTACTTAACATATATAAATACATAGGTACATCAAACCTGAAAACACAATACTCCCTCTTGGGCAGTCATGTAGGAAGTCTATCTTCAAATCACCCGTACTCACTCATGGCACTACACCAGCTGGAGCAATCCAAATCGTATTTAGCTTGAAATTCATTTTGTCCCAGGAAACTGTGAACTTGTTAGCTTCAGACATCTCACCACAGAATACTATTGTATTAGGTATATAATTCTGATATTTGTTCATTTTTCAACCGACTTCCCAAAAAAGGAGGAGGTTATATGTTTCGATGTATGTATGTTTTTTTTTTATGTATGTTCGCTGATTTCTCCGCCTACAGTGGACTGATTTCCGAAATTGTTTTTTTATTCGTAATGGTATATACCCAAGTTGGTCCCATTTTAACCACGTCAGAATCTGTTCGGTAATTTTAAAGATACCTAACAAAATATAAAAATACCAACATTGCATTATAGAGCAAAAGCCCGCGATAGCATGCCCTTACTTACTTTATTAAAACTAAAGATTTTCTGTGTATGTTCCCAACATAGAAATAGCGATTAGCGACTATAACAGTTGGATCATGATTACTTAGGCAGATTTTTTGTAGCAATAACATTTAAAGTGGTAACTCAATTTCCTTAAAGTAAAGTTTTTTAAAGATTTTATTCCTAATAATATAAGAAATCACGCCATCCGTTGTCAGGCAATTGGTGCAAATATAAACCCCTGCTAGACATTGTAACTTTACTAAATTATAGTTATATTTGTTTTATTACAAAAGCTGAATTTAATTTTACTCTGGAAGGCCCCAAGGGTGCTTTTTATACCTATAAAAATCATCCTTGCTATCCATATTACCTGCATAAGCAACTAAGATCCAAACTTCATAACTAGTCGCTAATATTTTTCCCTGTATATACCACGCAGAAAAACATTCAGCATTTTTAAAATAAGGAAGGATTGGTCGTCGCGGGCTCACGGTCTATTTATGTGCCAAAAATAATAGACAATTTGACATGTTCTGACATTTCAAATCAAACTGACATAAAAAGTTTCGAAATCTTATTTTTTTATTTTCGGCAAGCAGTGAATGAATAGTTTAAGTTTTTATTAAAGAAAATAGGTGTAGAAGCACTAAAAATGATAAAAAAAAACCTTTTTTCCAAAAAAAATGAACCGACTTCCATCATAAAACTTAAAAACATAAAATAAAAATAAACAAACAATAAAGAAAAATGTATTAGCATGCTACTTACCTACTGAATGAGGTGAAGTCGGTGCCAAATTGAATATTAAATAATCTAAATTAACATTAGAATCATGTATGTATACAAAATGCCTATAGCTAAACAATTACATAGTCCTGCACTTGGCACCGACTTCACCTCATTCAGTAGGTAGCATGCTAATACATTTTTCTTTATTGTTTGTTAATTTTTATTTTATGTTTTTAAGTGACACCACTGTGTGACGTCTCAAATATATAATCAAATCAATCACGTAGGCATATTATAAAATTACCTGAGATCTTTCCATTTTACTTTGTACAACAACGCTTCAATAAATTACAAATTAAGACAAATATTACTTAATCATCATACTTATTATATAAATGTGAAAGTTTCGATGTTTGTAAGTTTTGATTTTTGTTAATTAATTAACCAAAATCTAGAGATTTAGATGAAATACACGGGTAGAAAAATATCGGACACAAGTAATACTTTTTAAATTCCCACGGGAGCGAAGCCCCGGAGCAGTCATCAACTAGTAAATACATATTGCGTTATGTTTATGGAAAATGTTTGGCAATATTGTAGCTAGATTAACAATATTTAGAGACATTAAAGGAGAACTCCCAAAGACCGCAGAGTACATCGCTCCGGCGCGCGGCGGACAGCTTGCAGCTTTAAGTCGCAAAGCTCGCCAGATTGACAGGTGCTTTAAAGTGCGTCAGCTTCAAGTGGACTTTAGCTGAATTTGCTGGGAGAAGTTATAATTTTAACTGCTTTTATGCAAACAATAAAAAAATAGGTTATGTTGTAAAAAATTCATAAAATAATTTATTTTTAATTTTAATTATATTAGGAAACGGTTTCGTGCCATGGGACGAAAATGATCAGGGATAATTCACTACATTAGTCCGCGGTTTTGTAAACTTACTAGCTGTGCCCCGGGGCTCCTTCTAAAATAAAGACTCTACGTATTATTCCAGGTTTGATTTTACGCGTGTCATAGATTAAGTAGATAAAAAAATATAATATATGTATGTATATTTACATATATTTTTAATGTCAGGAATAAATAACTATGTACAATACTATTAACATTTAGTCAAACTATTATATTATGCAAAACTTACTAAATTATTAATTTGTTATTTAAATTAATTAAAAGCAGTTATCAAAGCTTTAATTTAATACATTTATCATTTTTCAATTTGAATCAAACAGGAAGTTCACATCTGTGGCGCCATGACGCCTTCCGATAGTAATAGCAACCAACACTAGTTATAATTAACTAAAATCAGAGTATTTATATTAAAATAAACTAAAAGTTACCAAAAATATTACAGTAAAAGTTTAAATATATCTAACACGTG
Organism: Ephestia elutella; assembly: GCA_018467065.1. Lineage (NCBI taxonomy): Eukaryota > Metazoa > Arthropoda > Insecta > Lepidoptera > Pyralidae > Ephestia > Ephestia elutella. The sequence goes on from CM031590.1 coordinate 609,980, forward strand.
CACCAAATTTCATCGAAATCTGTCCGCACTGGACGGTTTGGTACACGGATTTTTTCTTAAAGCAGATACCTATATTATAAACATCCAACATATCAATTTTTTGTTAGCTATCTATATACCACAGCTTGACAAAAGCCTGTTATATTAAAATGTAATGTTCTAACACACAGTATAAGCGGTATACAGCCGGCCGGCGCGCCGTAATCTATGTGTAATCCTACGTCCATCAGGGCTCTAGACTAGAATTCTGCATTTTCAACTCCCCTTGAAAATGAGGAGTTGGAAGAAGTGGGGTTGAAAAGAAAAGTGTATCACGACATTCCACGTAATGACCACGACCCTCTACCGGGAGGAATATGTCTACAGAGAAAGAGATAGAGCTGATAAATAAACAAAAATAAACCACGTAAAATATAAAAGATTTCTACAAAAGCTTCACACCACGCATCAACGATTACGGCGAAGTTCCGACACCTTCCCAGGAAAAGCTCCGAAAAACGCGCTATTATCTGCGAAAGCTCCAGAGATAACCTAGGAAAGTTCGCCAGCCGATCGCGAGGATTGGTGAAACCCTTCGAGAAAATGCTATAGTAATCCACAAATAATGTTCGAAAATATATAGTAAAAGAATTTATCAGAAGAGGATTTATTTACGAGTGTTAGGTACTTATTTCTATTTTTGTAATTCTTAAGTTGTGTGATGATGGGAGATATCGTCTCAGAGCACCTATTTGATTCGCTTCCAAATCTCTAGATAATTCTTTCTGTCAATTCTTTTCAGCGCAAATAGTTTTCCATGAAGAAAAAAAATTATGGTACAAATATCAGCATTTAACAAAAAATATATTTAACAAATAGCAGACTTAGCCCCAACAGCCGTTACACATGATTTTTATTAATATTTCACTGCCACGAAACGAATCTCATTGAATATTTTAGCGGGCGGAATCAGGACCGCTCGTAAGCCGGGATCAGTGTCAAATTAGGACGATTTCGCTTGTTTTTGTTACGTTTGTACAATTTGAACAACATTACAGCCAGCCAGGCAGCTGAGCCGCAATCAGCAAAAACTGAGATATCTACGATTTGAGAAAATGACCCGCTCAGAATCACAAAGTAGTGATAGCACAGATGTTCACCTACAGTAAGTTGGCCATATAGGATGTGAGATTTCTCCCACAAAGCCCTTTTATTTATACGGTATGTTTTTAGGATTTTTTTTTTGTCAGGCAATCTTCTAGACGTCGTCACTGCAACTACCCCTACCACTTTCGCGCTTGTCATCTTATATATTTGTATTCAGGACATTTTAGTGAATTCACCAAAACCAAATTTACATTCGTGATCATTTGATCAACAAGCAAATTATTAAAAAATAAAAAAAACACGACTGACAACTTGTGCTTGGTCTCGTGAGCAAAGAGAGTGCCAAGGCCGAAGGCCTAGGCCTTCGTATATACATGAAATATGAATGACCTTCTCATTTCATCTCAAACCCTCAGTAACTAGCAGAGGGGCCTAGGCCGAAGGTCGTGGGGCAAGCTGCGTACATGAAGCAGAGAGGCGAGGCGAGGCTAAAGCACTTAGCGTGCTGTGCAGAACAATTTTACTTCTGCAGTTTCGAGTATGTTGAAGAAAAGTTTTGGAGATAGGCAAAAAGTCATCTACGTAGAAGAGTTGTCGGTTTAGACTAGGTGAAGAGCCGAAAGAATATTATAAGAAATCGGAAGATCATCCATGTATACGAAGGACTATGCCTTCGGCTTCGCCCCGTTTTTTGCTCACGAGACAGAGCACGGCCTTCGGCCTAGCCTGCAAGAAACTCGGGTGGCTGGGGGCCCCTGTTTTACTGGAGGTTTGAGAAGAAATATAAAAGTAGTCCATGTATACAGAGGGCTCGGCCTTAGGCTTAGGCTTCGTCCTGCACTTTATTCTCGAGACGGCGGCGCGGCTGGGGGAAGGGAAGCTAAGCCTTCGATTTAATCACAGCTAAAGTAAATATACCAAAGTGACCTGAGCTGGGATTAGGCCTAGACAGAAAGGGAGTACCGCCCGCGGAAACTAAAATAGATAAGGAGGGGGGGGGTGCTCGACGAAATGTTACAGAGGCCCCTGGGCGACGACCACAGCCGGTGGTAGTTTATAGTTTTTTTTTATACAAACTGGTTATTGGGGGTTTGAGATTAAATCATAAGGTCATCCATGTATACAAAGAACTCGGCCTACGGCCTCACTCTTTCTCTGATCACGAGATGGAGCTCGGCCTTCGGCCTAACCTGGATGCAGCTCGGGCTTTGGCCTTCGGGGCCCCTGGTTTACTGGTGACGGCGCGCCAAAGTAGACCTGGGGTATTGCCCGCGGAAACTACAATCATATAATCGGCGCTGGACATCATAGAAGACCCTGGGTGACGTTAATAGCCGTTTAAAATTAAATCATAAGGTCGTCCATGTGTACGAAAGACTCGGCCTTCGGCCTAGCCTGGATGCAGCTCGAGTTGTGGCCTTGCTTGCGCGGCTGCGGGGGTCCCTGGTTTACTGGAGGTTTCAGATGGGACCGGGAAATATACCAAAATTTACTGCGGCCTCGTGGGCGCAAGTTTTGGCTTTTGGGGCCCCTAGCTTACTGGAGGTTTGAAATGAAATATAAATATATATATAGTAGTGACGGCACGCCAAAGTGGACCTAAGGTACTGCCCGCGGAAACTACAATCGTATAATCGGCTTGGGGTTTGCTAGCTCGCCGTCATAGTAGACCCTGGGCGACGTTAATAGCCGTTTGAAATGAAATCATAAGGTCGTCCATGTATACGAAAGACTCGGCCTTCGGCCTAGCTAGACGCAGCTCGGGCTGTAGGGATTGCAATCCCGCAGCTCATTCAATCCCGCGGGATTGATATGCGGGATTGACCAATCCCGCGCGGATCCCTTGGGATCCCGTATTTTTTAATTTCATTTATGAAATCAATTAAAACTACATTTTTTTTATAAAAATCAAGTTTTATTTTAATAAAATCATATATGTCTCACATAATGCAACAAAAGTATTTGTTTTCTAACAAAATATCAATAAAATTGTAATTACGTAAGCAAGAGTAATTATTTATCAAAGCAGTCTTACTTAAAAGAACTTAAATATTAAAATTATATATGTCTCACATAATGCAACAAAAGTATTTGTTTTCTAACAAAATATTAATTAAATTGTAATTAAGTAAGCAAGAGTAATTATTAATCAAATCAGTCTTAAAAAAACTTAAATTTTAAATGTTTGGCATCAAAAGTTTTTTTTCAACACACTTGCTCGTAAAGTGGGTCTTATTACATCGAAGTTAGGCCCAGAATGCCATATATTACGAAGGTATTACGAATACATTATGGAGGTGTTTGGAAATAAAAATTACCATACTGCGCTATACAAAAGATAGAAAACTAATGCGTGTAATGAATTCCACAAAGCATTTTTAAATTAGCCGCATAATACATATAAGATCAAATAGGGAAAATAACAACAGTTTTTAAATAAGTAAAGATAATGATTTTTATACAGCCAAGCACTGGCTGTATGGCGATATACCATCCGCAGCGTGCACCGCGCGCTCCCTGCGCACGGCGCGGGGCGGCGGGCGGCGGCACAAGAATAAAGAACAAGACTATATTTATTATGTTGTGTTTGTTAGGTACATTTTCCGATTTTCGCCATGTTAACATATTAAATATTTAATAAAATGTCGACTAGTATGGAAGAATATGTGAATTTAACTCCACCTGAAATCATTAACGAGGCGCGTAATGCAAGTAATAGTTTATTGCCTCTAAAATCAAACGTAAGTATTTGGCGGCATACGAATGTTTTATAAAGTGGAGGAATGACAAAAGGGCGCAATCGTTTTCCGATAATTAGATGTTAGGACCACATTATTTTTTTTTACTCACAAGTGTGTTGAAAAACTTCGTACGATACACGTGTGCATTTGGTCATTACGCACTCGGCTTTATTAGCGCGCTCGCCTTCGGCTCGCGCGCCAATATCGCCTCATGTGCGTGATGACCAACTTTGCACACTTGTTTCGTAATGTACTATAATTCTACCCTTACATATAATAGGTTTAAGGTAATCAGTCTTATCCATTATAATGACTAATTATCAAATCACAACTTCCTCTTATCTCTATGTTATTACTACGACTCACCTATGATGATACTGATAACTTTTGGAAATACGCTCTTAAAAAGCAAATGTTATTTATAGTATCATCTCTAAGCCTGCTTCTGAGTGAGCTACAAATATATCCTGACGCCGAAAACGCTCTTTCAGTTTCTACGCTAGTAGGCTGAATCGTCAGCATATATTCATAGGCGAGAGTCAGGTATTCTCCTCTGATACCATCGGACTCAAAATATGCCATTTCTTTTTTCAAAATTTTATCATAATCCTTTTCCTTGTTTTCTGGCTTATTCTTAAAAATTTCTTTTTCTTCTTGGAGCTGTTTTTCTAATTCTTCTTTTAACGTTAAAGTAGGAGTAGGACCTGTGTGAGTTGCAGATGTTCCAGCCAGAGATGTATTTTCAAACAGGTCAGCGTCACCTGCAAACATTTCATTTTGATCGTTTTCAACTCTACTGACTCTTTCTATTGTTTTCTTTATTTCTTCTCAAATTTAAAGCGGGATCCGCGGATCCGCGTTTTGAAAGTGCGGGATCCCGCGGGAATGCTGGATCCCGTTTTGCGGGTTTTTTTTTTTTATAACATAGGGCGGCAAACGAGCAAGCGGGTCACCTGATGGTAAGCGATCACCGCTGCCCATGGACTACTGCAACACCAGGGGTATCACAAGAGTGTTGCCGGCCTTTCAAGAAGATGTAGACTCGTTTTTTGAAGGTTCCAATGTCGTATCGGTTCGGGAATACCGCCGCAGGAAGTTAATTCCACAGTTTGGTCGTACGTGGCACGAAGTGTCTTTTAAAACGTACGGTGGTTGACAGCCAGTCATCCAGATGGTATGGATGAAACTTCAGCCTGTGACGGATGGTACGGTGGTGAAATTCTGCGGCAGGTATTACGTCGAACAATTCATCAGAGCACTCCCCATGATACATTCGGTAAAGAATGCACAAAGATGCGACATCCCTACGCAGAGCCAGAGGATCGAGACGGCTGACGAGATTCTCGTCATCGACGATGCGAATCGCACGACGTTGAACGCGGTCTAAAGGGAGAAGTTGGTATTGAGGTGCCCCAGCCCACAGATGGGAACAGTATTCCATATGCGGCCTAACTTGTGCCTTGTATAGCTGAAGGCGATGCGCCGATGTGAAATACTGCCTTGCTCTGCCTAGGACACCCAGTTTTTTGGAGGCCAACTTAGCCTTTTCCTTAAGATGACCGCGAAATTGAACGTCGCACGAAATCTCGACGCCTAGAATTTCGATCTTCGGCCGCGTATCTAGTGAAGCGCCCTGGAACGAAGGAGACACCTTTTTTGGGTATTGGGTGGACTAAAGCAATCTTCCATGCAGACGGGACGACGCCTAAAGAGTAGGAGTGTCGAAAAAGACGCGTCAAGACCGGAGCCAACTCAGGAGCGCAAGTTTTGAGCACAACGGCAGGGATTCCATCGGGTCCATTAGACTTGTGGACTTCGAGGGAGAGAAGTTTCGAGGAAACTTCGAGGGATTGCAATCCCTGTGGCCTTGCTTGCGCGGCTAGGGTCCGCAACCTCCAGTAAACCAGGTAACCCCCCCCCCCGTCCCTGGTTTACTGGAGGTTTGACATGAAATATTAAAGTCATCCATGTACACAAAGAGCTCGGTTAATGCCTCGTCCTTTACTTTGTTCACGAAACAGCACGGCTGGGGGAAGAGAAGCTAAGCCTTCGATTTAAACGCAGCTGCAGCAGCACCGGGAAGTATACCAAAATGGAACTGGGAGTAGACATGGGGTACTGTCTACTACTGTACAGCTGGTGGTAGTTTGGTAGTTTAGACAAAGCTCGGCCTGCGGTCTCACCCCTTGCAGCTTTAGACCTTTAGAGGCAGAAAGGGAGTACCGCCCGTGACATATTTGACATTATTTTACCATGTATGATTGCTTACGCGTCAACATATCTGATGGCAAGGAATTAGAACGGCTCCCTGCCAGCACCGGCCCACGTAGTAGCTACAGACCTCCCAAAGGAAGTCAAATCAGCTACTAACCGTGTGGATGAGACCAGGGTCTCTCTTTATCATTTTCTTGACATATTTTACACCGTGGAAACTATAATAGATACTTAATGTAAAATTTCCGTGTGACATTTCGATTTTAAGCCAGTGATCTTGCAATAGCCGAAAGTAGCGTTGCCGATCGATAGTCAGACTACTATCGTGGAGGGTGACCGTGGTACCCCGAGCTGCGTTTAAATCGAGGGCTGTCAGCCACGGAAGCGAGGCCGAAGGCCGAGCTCGGGCTTGTGAGCAAAGAGCGGGGCGAAGCCGACGGCCGTGCCCTTTGTGTATATGGACGATCTAACGGTGTTGACCTTACTATCTATCTTATATAACTAAAAGTACATATAAACATATAACTTATGTATATTTTTGAAATTGCCTTTCAAATCCCTTCAATTTGATACTACACTCGATAAGATTGATCAAAAATTTTTTTTTTCGGTCAGCTGTTTATCGCGTTTATAATCCGCCATTTCATTTTAATGATGACGTCACATAGCCTATGTCACTCGGACGAATGCAAGGAATCCAACAATACCTCTCACATCAAAATCTGTTAAGCCGTTCAGGACTTATGGTGGAATAAAGAAACTTACATACATACATACAAACATACATGAACGCTTATTTGACTAACATAACACTCCTTTTTTGGTCAGTCGTGTAAAAACAATTTCTAGAAGACTTTTTTGGCATTCGTACTACACATAAAGAGGTATTTATTCCTCTCCAAACATCGATTCTATAATCTTTTAATGACGAAGAGGCCGCATCAGGCTGTGTTTATTGTTAAACAATTTTTATCTAAAACGCTGTCATTGAAGGATTAATTAAGCCTTCTATACTTTAGAATATAAAATCTAGATCAGTTTTTCTTCAGCCTTTCTACACATTAGCATACAACTCTCATCCCCCTAATGAGATGTTCTAATGAGGTCGTTCGTATGGCGGCGCACTGCCGCTTCTAATACGGGATCTGACAATCATCAAGTTACATATATCCTTTACTAGCTGCGCCCCGGGGACCGCTCCCGTGGGGAAAATCGAGATAAAAAGCCTATGTGCTATTTTATTTTATTTCATCAAATTCCGCCAAGTGTTTGAGGCGTGATTGAGCAACAAATATATACACAAACACATATTCAAATTTCTCATGAATATATTTTTTTTATATTGGTAAGAGTAGAATATGTATAAAACTTTTTTCCAAAAAAGTGAACCGACTTCCATAATAAAACTTAAAATCATGAAATAACAATAAAGAAAAATGTATTAGCATGCTACCTACTGAATGAGGTGAAGTCGGTGCCAAGTGCAGGACTATGTAATTGTTTAGCTAGGCATTTTGTATATGTACCTACATGATTCTAATGTTAATTTATATTATTTAATATTAAATTTGGCACCGACTTCACCTCATTCAGTAGGTAGCATGCTAATACATTTTTCTTTATTGTTATTTCATCATTTTAAGTTTTATTATGGAAGTCGGTTCACTTTTTTGGAAAAAAGTTTTATTTTATCATTTTTAGTGCTTCTACACCTTTTCATTTTCTTTAATAAAAACTTAAACTTTTCTTTCACTGGTGGCCGAAAATAAAGAATTAAGAATTCGAAACTTTTTATGTCAGTTTGATTTGAAATGTCAGAACATGTCAAATTGTCTATTATTTTTGGCACATAAATAGACCGTGAGCACGCGACGACCAAACCTTCCTTATTTTAAAAATGCTGAATAATTCTCTGCGTGGTATATACGAGTAAAAAATATTAGCGACTAGGTATGAAGTTTGGATCTTAGTTGCTTATGCAGGTAATATGGATAGCAAGGATGATTTTTATAGGTATAAAAAGCACCCTTGGGGCCTTCCAAAGTAATACATATTGAATTCAGCTTTTATAATAAAACAAAAATTCAGCTTTTATAAATAACAAATTCAGCTTTTATAATAAAACAAATAATTTAGTAAAGTTACAATGTCTAGCAGGGGTTTATATCTGCACCAATTGCCTGGTAATGGATGGCGTGATTTCTTATATTATTAGGAATAAAATCTTTAAAAATTTTTACTTTAAGGAAATTGAGTTACCACTTTAAATGTTATTGCTACAAATAATCTGCCTAAGTAATCATGATCCAACTTTTATAGTCGCTAAATGTTTGGAACATACACATAAAATATTTAGTTTTAATAAAATAAGGAAGGGCATGCTATCGCGGGCTTTTGCTCTATAATGCAATGTTGGTATTTTTATGTGGGAGAAAGGGGAA